>JAPEIX020053105.1:0-11412 GCA_026122405.2 Zoanthus sansibaricus | reverse complement strand
ACAAAATAAAACAACTGTCAGTAATACTTGTGTGCTGGAGAAAGAAATCTAACAGTTTTATTTTGATAAAAGCACAAAAATTCTAATTTTGAAATTCGAAATTAAATATCTTCTTTTCATAACGCCAGCAGCTGACGCTTTTCTTTTCTTGAGTCTGAGAACTCCTCGCAATGACTACATAATGCAGCCTAAAAAAAAGATACCTCGAAATCTCTTACAGTTCAGCAGTCTTCGAAACAACTGAAAACAAAGAGAACACAAAAAAACGGCAAATATATTTTATTTGTGCTCACCTTTGGTCGCCTTTTCATTCCCAAAGACATAGAAAATGATGCAAACACCGGGTCGCTTTCAAAAAACCCCTTATCTTTTATCTTAAATTTCTCTCAATTGTATAGACATTATTTCTAAGGTATATAGTTTTGTTACATTTTCTCCAAAAGAACTTTCTTAGCTAATCACTTGCTCACTGAAGTCCGCCATTGCAACATGGCCAAACAGACAGGAGTTCGGCCCATTCAAACCGTTTCCCCTTATATCAGAAAAAAATGAAGCCAGCGTAAAACAGACCGTACACTGTTACTAAAATCTGGAAAATTTTGACAAAAAGAAACGAAGGATGTCTTCAATAAAGTATGCAGGAATTTCCAACTGTGATCCACAAAATCGCGAAAACCTGATATCGCGGCCTACGCTGGCCATTTTTCAAGATTTTGGTTACTCAGACTCAAGTCTTGATACTCCCCGTTTAAAATTGATTTTTACTTCTGGAAAGTAACTTAATGCGTAAAACTTATGAAGTGGTAAGTTACTTTGATTTTGAGTAATGTATATAGTTGTTTACGGTTTTAAAGTTAAAGTAGTGTGAATGATTAATTATTTTTGTCATCTGATTTACAAAATAGAGATACAATCCTCGGTAAATCCCGTAAAGTACAGTATGCAAGCAATGTTCTATGTGATACGAATATTAAACTCGATGATTTATCTTTTTAATATTTTAATGTCGATGAATACCGTCATTAATCATACTTTTACTCTGCCTTTAGATCTCAGAAAAACAAAGGCAAGCAAGATCAAAGGAGTCTATCAGGTCCTAGAAAAGTTGTTTCAAAGACTTCAAACTCACTAATTCCAGAAGATATGTTGCTTTTTCTCCATGCTCCAGTATCTCCGCTTCCTAGAAGCCCAATGAGACAAGCTGAATTAAAGAATCAAACGCCAGTTAATGAGCAAGGAGAATGGCTCAGTGATAGCGATGATGCACAAGTCAGTTGTAGTAGTGATTCTTCTTTTGGCAGTTTTGGCGATCTTCTGGCATATGGTATTAATGGCGATGAAGGAATCGACCATAAACTCGCTCATAACACAGAAGTAAAGGAAAAGGTACTCGACGATTTGGTAAAGAAAGGAGATCTCTTTTTAGAGCTGAAAGGTGAAGGCACGCATGGAAACGAATGTGGAAAAGATCTAAACGGCGTTGAAGATATCACATCACAAACACAAAGTGGACAAAAGTGCATTGTGAAACACAGCTCACAACTAACAAATAAAGAGATTGAGGAAAGAGCTGGAGAAACTGAAGCTATGAAAACTGAATTTGGCTCAAAGACAACACCGGAAGACTTGGAGAAGGACATAACGTGCACATCGGTAAAAGCAGAGGCCTTTAGATGTGAAGAAGTTGCATTTAATGAGAAACGTTGTCCGGGATCTGTTGAAGAAAAAACTAAGGAAACAGAAGAAATACAAATTTGTAAATCTGTTATAGCAACTCTGGTAACGCAAGTCTGCCACACTTTTGTTGCTAGAGAAAATGAGAAGAAAACAATGGCAGACATGGGTCGTTCTAGCGAGGATTTGCCTGATATTAACATTAATGTTTTGGCAAAAGATAAAGTAAGCAAAGAGTTTACAACTGATAAGGACATGAAGGATACCAGTATGTTAGGCCCAGCGACAAATGAAAATCATGAAAATAAGAAAAGAGGTGGAACATTGATAAAAAATGGGGTTGAAACAGATGAAACATTGAACGAAAGCAAAGATTGTAAAGTTTTCTTAGAAAACAGTAACCCATCTGAAAATTGCGGAAAGGCGGTCGAAACTAAAAATAATCCAGTTGATGCAATACCAAAACCAGAGTTGCAGATCACGGAAAAGAATAAGCTTGAGCAAACGGTCAGTAACGCAGAAGAAAAAGTGTCAAATCACAGTGTCATGCCACAGTTACTACTACCTTGTTCGGAGAAAGTACTTGGCAAGCAAAAAGTGAATGCGTCCAAATTATTGGAGAGTAATACAAATGATATTGACATGAAATTAAGCCAAGAAAAAGTGATAGAAAACGCACAGGATGCAATCGGTGAAGATAGTTTCATCTGCGTTCCTGAAAAGGAAAAAGGCTCTGAAGTCGGCATAGATAGTATTGGAATACAACTAGAAACCCTAAATTCTGATAATAACTTAAATAGTTCTTGTCCTTTACCTTCATCGCAAATTAAAGAATCCAGGAAACGGAAATCTCTCATAGACGCAATTGATGAACCAGTTAGAATCACTCGATCAAAATTACGAACTCTTGGTAATTCCAAACATTCAAAAGAACACCTCCGGACTGACAATTCTGATAGTTTAACCTCAAAGACTTCTAAAAAAGTTAGAATGGATAGATTTAATGAGGTTGTGTATTCAGGTGATGTAAATAATATCAAATTGTTAGCAGCAACTTCCCAGAAGGATTCCAGTGGAGAATTAAAAGGAAAAGTTGTTTTAGAATCGTTTGAAAAAAATATAACAAACAATTTGATCCCTGGGAATGAATTTGCCGGTGTATCATCAGATTCTGTAATCTGTGGAGATCGTTCTGGTTTTGATAACATAAATGTAGCTCCTTCAAAGCGATCCGATAGCGGCATCACTCAAGAAAATGAACTTGAAAGAGTGAAAAGTGAGAGTTCAGACTCGAAATTTGGTATGAACCAGAACAAAGTGAGCTCTTGTAAAATTCCTGAAGTGTCAATATCTTTCCCTAATAACGACGAAAAAAGCGTTTATTCACACGAAAAAGTTCTCGTTAAGCCTATTTCACCTCTTTCGCAGCCATTATCACCTTTATTTTCTTCGTCATCTTCCGTTTGTGATTCGCCAGCTTACACTAAACGTTCTTCAAGGCCATCAATTGTGGTGGACTTGGAGATGCTAAATAGTTTGGGACCACCTGTTTCACCTCTTCCGCCATCACCACCTCATGATTACATCAAACCATTAGAAGATGGTTCAGGATTAGATCTCAAACCTAAAACGTCTTTTCTAAAACTTGGGGATGTAGAAATCCTTGATGTGTCCGATAATGCTAAGGAGAACGTAATGCAATTGAAGTATAAAGGACTATCTGTACGGCCAGCATATTACACAGAAATTAAGTACGCTACCAAGTGTTTGAAGCGTATTGACTTGGGTGACGTAGACCCACAAGTAGTCACAAACAGATTTTGCGACAAAAAGTGTATTTCGTCGAGTGGACCACTAGTCACAGCTATTATTGAGTTCTTAAGACAAGATACTTTTGACCTAGTACCCGAAATTATCAGCCAGTGTAGAACTTGGAAAGAAAAGTACCGGTTTGAAATGGGGATACAGTTTGTCGAGTTTTGGAAACCAATAATGACTGTATTTGAGCGTGATTTGATAGAAATATTAATAAAGACTTCTGAAAAAACTGACCATCATCTTGGACTCATTTCAGAGCTAGTTGGCCAGCTGACCCAAAGTATTGCAGATGCTTGCGCTTTGATCGATGACTATAGTAAGATAGAATCTCACTGGTAAGTGTAATGGTTAACTCCTATCTGTACGAGTTACATTAGATCACGGAATAATTCATGAATAAGCGACATGCTTCAGTTTTTTTTAAAAAGGGGTATTGTGATGGATCTGACAATGTCACGCGTAAACAATAGATTTTCGGAGCTTAATCGTCTCAGAATCGTAGAAGGTTCGTATTCGGCGGCGAATCAAAATTTGGAGTATAAGACGTGGTCTGTCGGTGTTCAGTCCGCTCAGGTTCGGAAATGGGCAACATCAGATGTGTGCAAAAGGTTAACAATCACTCTTAACTAATTAAGCCGTTACTTCTGTGATTTTTTTTAAAAACAATTAAGGTTATCTGTTTATGCGTTTTTCAGTTTTCTGTAGTATTTTGGCTTTTATTTTGGTTATTTCAATATTTTTTTGCTCTTGAATCAAGATTTGGGAACAGATACAAACTTTTTTTCGGCCTTGAAATAGGAGATGAAATCTGCCTAGAACATCTTAACCTCATTTTTTATTAATGCTTCGGCGCTTCTGTGCTTTACATTTGCTCCACGATGGTACTATAGGCTGGCTGTGATTATCACTCATAGGCTGTATCTCATGCATCAGCCGCATCCAAAATTGAATTAGTCCATACGAACGTGTATGAAAACTATCATATATAAGCCGTATCTCTAATGAACCTGGTGTACCTGATAAATGCACTATGTCGTGAAATTCAGTGTTTGCCAACACCTCAGTTGATGCTGCAGAGACAAACAGCCAAGAAACTAAAGTTTTCGTGATTTTCCGCTGTGTTGAAAATTAATGTTTTTCATCCTCTAAGCGTTGTTAGATTATTCGGACTTTTTAATGCCTTATAAAAGGGTTTTATACGAAACCCGGCGTGTGTTTTAAAGTTCAGTAGAAAAAAATTCATTGAATGTCTTTTGGTGCGATGGTCCCCCAGAATGAAAAATTCTGGTCTTGCTCTCAGCAAGTTATACCATGTAGGGTAAATATATACATATTGTGTATCCGAATTTATAGACGTTGCTTATATTTATTTTTAATAACCGAGTATATAAACCATTTCAAAGTAAGTTCAAATTTATCTTATCGCTCTTACTTTTCTTTGCTACAGCCGTTTGCTAACAGCACTTTGCCACAGACAGAGTGAAGCAAAACGTGTGACGATTCTGCTTTACGATATTGTCCGAGTACTGCACCACACTCCAGCGATAGCATTACGTTTGGCATTGAACATAACCGCTGTATGGCCAGCGGTTTTTCGGTTTAAGGACTTCAGTACCCAAGTGTCCAATAGCGATGACGACAATCGCATAAGTGCAGAGTTATCTTACTCCCCCTTACGCCATGCGCTTTGTATTACGTTGAAGAAATGGTCTGCTGATATGTCACTGGGAGACGAAAGGTATCTGTTCGAGTATTTGCGGCCTTCAAATCATTTAGAATGTAAGGACGAGTTGAGTAGACTTGCGTCTGAGCTGGTTCATGTTCTTAAACGTTGGTCCTTTGATTCAGGTAGGTATTGTTTGTTGTTGTTTTATTGAGCATTTACGTAGTACCGTATTGTCATTGCATGTTCTACTCGTAAGCCTCGGTCGTGTGCTTAAGCTTTCTTTAAACCACTGTATTGTGAAAGATGCTTTGTGTACTTGTTTTGATTGACTTAAATGTATTAACAAGTACCAGATTCTAGTGTAACTTGCCTGCGATGGATTAGTGTCCTTGCAGGTCATGACTTAGATGTATTAACAAGTACAAGCTTCTAGTGGTAACTAGCCCGCAATCGGAATTAGTGTCCATTCCGGGTCATGACTTAGATGTATTAATGAGTACCAGCTTCTAATGGTAACTAGCCAGTGATAGATAAGTGGTCATTCCGAGTCATGACTTAGATGTATAAACAAGTACCAGAATCTAGTGGTAACTAGCCTGCGATTGATTTGTGTCCATTCCGAGTCATGACTTAGATGTATTAAGGAGTACGAGCTTCTAGTTGTAACTGGCCTGCGATGGATTTGTGTTCATTCCGGGTAATGACTGAGATGTATTAAACCAGTGTTCTGAAAAGGCCTACTTTTTGAGAAAAAGTTGTGAAACTAAAGTATTAGTTTTAGAGGCCTGAAAACGTTTTGTTTTGCGAAAAACTCATGTGATGAGCTATTGTTGATGAGAGCATCCAACAAGGCTAATTAGTGATAAACTTCTTTTCCCATCGTAAACCTAATAATCAGGTTGTCAGGAATTGATATAATCATAAAAACAACTAGTATCGGTCTCTGTGTTAAATAACTTAAAAGTATCACTAACATGTTTGAGAAAATAAAACGTTTTGTGTGTTTCCTTAAAATCATATGTTTTGCTGCTTTTAAGACCAATTGGAACATTGTGCATGATAGCATTTCTTTATCAATTCCAAAAAAGCTGTTTTAAATAATATAAATAATCAATACAAGTTGGATTTATCCTAATACTCCACAACTCCTAAGTCAATAGCCATGGAATTCTTAGTCCAAACATTGAAACTACAAGAAAGAAATGATGTGTCTTACCACGATTAATTCCGGTTCTGTTGCCAAGTTTTCATCTCCATTGCCGACAATGTTTATGCAATGTTGAGTTGAACTAGTTGAGCCTTCTTCTTCTACACTTATACTTTGTGAGTAAATACTCTGATCCAAGCAAAAACAGAACAAAAATAAAGAGTATTCGCCATTAAGAACTGTTAAACATTGATTTTCATGAACTTTATCATTAAAAGATTTAAAGTACTAAGTACTGTAATCAAATCAATACCTTGGTCTTGCTTGGAACGTTTTCTATTGAATTTCGAGCTTCAAAATAGGGTCTGAAATTGCAAAAGGCACATATAAACAAAACACCATTCATTAAGAAAAAAAATTGCCTTGCTTCCAATGAAGATATCATAATTAACTATGAACAAAATGAATATACTGTAGGTGAAAGGGTAAAACGATATTCAGGTACTAAGGATTTATCTCATCATCATCAACCCTTTGTAAGGTTTGCATATGTAGAAGCTGCTAGTAGTAATCGTGGATTATGTAAGTGCGTTCGTTCAATTGTAAATCACGGAGAGTTCGATGAGATTTATTGTTAGCGTTGTTAGATTCGTAGAGCAAAGAGTCGAGCGATTTCTTTTTTCTCCTTGGAAGAATTTTTTTTAAAAAAAAAAAATTAAGAGTGCTGTCATCCATATCATGTCTTCAATAATCTTTCTCAACTTGGTTGATCGCGAAGAAAATGACAAGGCTTTGCAGCAAAACCTGATCATGAGGTGTTAAAACCTGATCGATCAACGTAGGACATAGAAGCGAGGCTAAGTCAGTGAACGACATTTTGCCTTGCAAAGCTATAGCATTGCACAAGATTAGGAAGCATTTGTCGAACTCACGCAACAAGATGATAGTTTTATCTTGCTTTCTATATACAAATCTATTCAAGAAGTAAATTGATCCAATTAAGGAAGAAATGCAAAACTACTAAAGCATGCATGCTGTGTTTTCAGTGGGTTGAAAATCAAACTAAAAATACCTAACAAATGATCTAAAATGTTTTAAATTTCTAACAATATGGTGACATTTTTTTATTCAGATATTTGGTTTTCTTTTGAAACACTGCTTCAACTTGCAGCCAAAAATTGAACAACACTCGTTTTTAAATGCAAAACAAAGGTATGGACATTTTAAATTACTTGAACACTCTGAACAACCATAAATCAGCTACAGTATCAAATGTTACGGGTGGAGGTAGTTGTTAATATTTATTAATGTTTTAATACCTCATTAAGATATTCTTGTTGAAAATGAATGTATTTTAAAATTCTCAAAGCAAATATTGAATTGAATCACCACACCTGAGTGATGGCTTTGGTGTTGAGGTAATGCTAATAGTATCTTCCAAAAACTCGTTCTCTCCTTCACTATCGTCATCCATTTCAAACAAAAAGTCATCCTCTTGGACTTCATTCTCTGGAGGACTGATATCCATATCTAGATATGGATCAGTTCTCCCTGCAAGAACCTACATGATACAACAGGTGTTAGGTAGTTGAATAAATCAATGATATCCTTATCTAGATATGGATCAGTTCTCCCTGCAAGAACCTACATGATACAACAGGTGTTAGGTAGTTGAATAAATCAATGCTTGCATCTCTTAATAGCACTCTATAAAAAATAGAATCCAAGGATCTTGGAGCCGTTGATTGAAAATCAGGCTCATTAATTTTGTGCCTTCTGTGGATAGTAACGGATAATGAAGAAGATATGTGGTATTACTTGCCCTTTCATGAATGAAATGCTTAAACACAAATTTGTCAACATGAATTCCTGCGAAATAAAGTGAAACATTCCAATTTGGATGAGGATTGGTTGGCGTATAGGAGGTCACGGAAACACGTCAGAAAACTAGTTCAAGATTCTAAGTGTAAATATAGTAGGGAACTCATTGATAAAAACAGTGACGATCCTAAAAAAAATTGTCACCATGCAGTATTAACGTAACTGGAACTCAGATTCATGATGACAGAGGTTCTGGAAAGGGTAGTCCATAAACAGTTACATGATTTCTTGTCCAAAGAAAATCTACTTAATCCGTATCAATGTGGCTTCTGCAAGGCTCACTCCACTGAATTAACTGTTGTTATCATTCACTGACAGTATTAGACGACATATGTTAAGAGTTCAAAGTGACAATTTACAAAAAAATCTTGTCTCATTTTTGCATAACACTGTGGAATGAGATACATTGTCAGAAATCTTTCTAAAATTATATTCCAAAGTACTTCACATATTTTTCAATACTTAAAAAAAATTAATAAAGTTACTTTTATTATAGAAATGCCACTGACTATTAAAAACTTGTTTAAACGCTTATAAGTAATTATCAGATTGTATAAAATATGTGCTTCACAGTCGCACTAAAACTCATTTTCAAGTAAAAATCCTATCACAGAAACACAAATGAATGTAGCTTTTCCATCTTTTCTTTTGTTTTCTTTTAACTTTCCTTTCTTTCAACTGGGTTGCCTAAAAAAGCAACTGCTATTCTAGATGAGCTAGTCGATTCCAAGATCTTTGTTTAAAAATAAAATTAAAAAATGGAAAAAATGATCAGTCATAATAACTTAAGAAGAGATGACACCAATATTGCATTGGTGAACTTGGAGTGGAACCTGCGTGGAAAATGGAGAACATATAAAGAGCTCAATTATGTATCCCATAGTAGAATTAAAAGAAAATAAACATCACAATAACAACAACAATTACAATAGTTTATCTCACCTTAAAGCTAGTTTTTACATTAATAATGATAACAAATTAGTATGTGATTTAAACATAAAAGAAAAGCAAAAAAAGGACAAGTTGGAAGGTACTAATCATTGATAATAAAGTATGTTCCGTCATTCTATTAACAACAAAGACAAAAGGAGAAAAGAGAGAAAAGTACACATATGTGTAAGTTAGATATCTATAACACTTATCTAATACAAATTCTAATACAATTTTCCTATCACAAATAAAAACTTCCAAATGCAACTGTTTGTAGTATGCAACAAAGGTTTCATCAACTTAGAAAAATAACTAGCGGTAAACTAGTTTGAGCTGCGTCGGTGTTTCTAAAGAAACAGTTTACTAATAAAAATGTAAATTCTACACCGTAAAAGAGAGAATACTTACAAGTAAGTATTCTCTTTTTTACGGTGTAGAATTTACATTTTTATTAGTAAACTGATTTAAGACAGTTTTGTCCAATTCCTGTCTTTCTAAATAAGTGACAACAAACAAAAAAAAGCTTCTAAATAAATACATAGATGTAGAAATATAATTCAAATAATTACAATACTAATAATAAGTTTGTCTGGGAGATCTGTTCAAAATATTTTTGCTTGAAACGTTCTTCCAAAATCACCCAGAGTTCTCTGGGTCAGTAAGTGACCTTCAAGGGTATACACGAGCAAGCAGAAACGTGTTCACGTGGTAGATGTCAAGACATCAGCACAGCGGTTGCACGTGCCGGGATTTTACTGTGATTTTGGAAGGAGAAACCTCCAAACAGAATGATTTCGCATTGAGCTATAAAAACTCCTCAAGTTGAAAACTCAGGTTCATGCATGTTCAGAAAATACTTAAAGTGTCTATATGGCCATTTCTTTTTGTTATGGTATCTCTTTAGAATACATAGAAGAATATTCAAAAAAACATTTTTGATCCCGTCGCATTTTCCCCACAAAATTGAGCTTTTAAGTTCCCGCGCCGGCCACGCCCAACGAAGATGACCGGAAGTCGCTAAGTCTGGGTCCAGAAAAGGCAGACGTCACTTTACTGAATCTTGTAATTTACGTTCGCAGTGTGCACAGTAAAAACACAGAAGCACTGTTTCACATTTAGTATATCTATTATATTATCCCAAATGATACACGTATTCATATAATACTAAAAGCTCCTCAGACGATCAGAACCGGTTTTTCACTGATTTGTCTTTTTGTTTTAATATTTTTCATTATTTCAAACTGCTCGCAGAGATAAGAACAAAATAGGAACATATTGAGGCTGAAACAGCCAAAAAATTAATCAATATATAAGAACAATGAGCTTCGGCAAAATTTATTGGTTCTTATAAAAAAAGGTGTCAGCGTTGATAATAATATAGTTAAAGATAAAGATTCATTCGTGATCTAGTCGCTTAATGCTAGTTTTTTTATGCATCAAGTATAAAAATGCTCTACAACACCAAGATAAGATAAGTATTTTTGAATCAAAAAATAATCAATATGAAAGTATTCCGGTGATCCGGCGTCAGTACATGCAAGATAAATATTGCTAGAATATGGCAAGGCGGCTATATGAGACTGTAGGCGATAGCTACTAAAATTCAACCGAGATAGTTGTTTTTAAAAAGGACATAAAAAATTTGAAATAATAGACTATTTATAGATCAAAGTTATTTTTATCTTATATAGAGGACAGGTGCACAAAACTAAACGGTAGTATTAATCGTGTCTCTGAAAACATTCCTTTCCTGATTATATAATTGTTTAGCATTCCGTGTTCTGTCAGGGGGCGGCTGTCATTTTAAACCTTTTATAAAGAATTAAAAAAATTTCTACGTGTTAGAATTTACGAACACGTAAATTTGACAAATGAGATACTTTTGAGATAGTAATTACAACGTAGAATTTCATTCAAGGAAGTAGAGAAGTTAAACATTTATCGTGGGCACGTAAAATTAAACAAATCGTAGCATAAACATTTAATAAGTATATGAATTTACATGATTTCGTAAAACTAGTACTGGTCTTAAAATGTATCAAACTGTTTTTCCTGCTCAGTATGAATTATCTTTTCAGTTTTCCAATATTTGAAATATGGTTGCCTAAGATCGATTAGAAATTGAGATCTTAGAGTTTTTCGTGTTCTACAATTCTAATGATATAGAAAATAAGTATAGTATTGATCTTTTAAAGAAAATATAATAGTTTCTAAGAAGATATTCAAGGAAATAATATATTTAAATAGTTTTGATACTTGCTTTTTGTTCAACATAGGTCCGCAACTAAAAAATATT
>JAPEIX020053083.1:0-11412 GCA_026122405.2 Zoanthus sansibaricus | reverse complement strand
GTCACTTTGGTCGTATGGCCATCTGGATAATAAAAATAGGGCTATACGGTATACGGTAAATGTATGGCCATCGAAAAGCATGGAAGACCTCAGCCGAATGATAAGCCATGAATTGCCACCATTAGATTCATAATCCTTTTTTGGATTTTACCAAAGAAACGAAAATTCCTTTTTGGATTCAGAATCCGGATTAGGATTTTTTCCAAAGAAATGCACCCTAAAATTAATTTTTATGTTAGTGTGTGACCAGTTGCGCAAGCAAGTCCCCAGCGTCGTGTAGCTGTAAATAAACAATCGTGTCCCGCTGTAAAAAGACTTAGCATTACCTGTTCCTTTGAAAAGTTACGGATATGAAAAAATATCACCCAAACAGATGCACGATATCGGTTTTTATCAAATCTATTCTTTAAGTTTGACATAGTTTCCACGACTCATAATTTTCTCAGATATCTTCTGTCTTTTTGTTATTGGATCTATGCAAGGATATTTCACTTTTGGCTGTAAACATTCATTCAGTCTAAAATTTAATATCTACTGACCGTAAAAATACTTAGTAGGGGGGTCTGAAAATATCTCGATTCAACTTAAGTATTGTGTCAACAACTATTCATTCTCAGAGGAATCGGTTATCTGTAACTATTCGTTTTATATTGCGCCATAAACGACAATGGTCATATTGATGTATGCTTTAAGGACATAATGAAGAATTCTTTTTGCCCCAAACTCAATAATCATATTTTATTTATTGTTTTAGAAACATCTTTAAAGTCTTGGCAAAGCAAAAATGAATCGTGATAGTCATACTTGTATTCTATGAGGGGAAAAAAACAATGAAAACTCCTCTAAAACGAAAAGGCAATTTTTTCTGATATCGAAAAAACGGCTATAGTTCTTCAAGGAATTCAATAGAAATTTTGAATAGGGTATCTCAGAAACAATTTTATTTGGTGAATAAAACGTACTAAATTTCCAAAATGAACGAAAGAAATACAAAATGTTCCTAGATGCGAAAGGTACCGCCCAAGAATAAAAGTTTAAACCTAGTTTTTCAAGCGATCGACTTCTCAATTTTATGCAATCTAATCTTATCGCGTGTCTCCGCAAGATTATCTGTTTATTAATTCAAAAAAATGTCAGTGTGTGGCCAAGCTAAGTTAATTTTCTTGCGCTTTAAAAATTGAAAACTACACAATAAATCCATCGTAGATATTTCTACACCTGTAGGCTGTTTCGCAGGGCAATTATGAATTTAAAAAGATAGAAAATACGGGATTGAATAAAGTAGCCTAATTATTTTAAATCGAAACCTACCAGTACAAAGATAGCTAAATTGGGCCAATATTAGTGAAATTACTGTGTTAAAAAGATTACACCGTATAAAAGCCATACGTGTCAAACTTGAACCCATAAATCAATTATTTTTCTTTGTAGAAGATATTCACTTTCCGACATATAAAATTAAATCCTTTGGCTTCTCTGACGGATTATGTAACTAGCTAGGTTGCTCGGAAACCAAAGGGCACAGATACAATTTCACACCGTACAGAAATTAAAAGCAAATTGGCCGTGTAAGAAGAAATTAGCCAAATGGCGAAATACCGTAGTTGCTGTCCGTTTATCCGTCAAAGGTTTCGCGTGATTTGGTGGCTGTTCTTTCCACGCGTGGGAACATCTTAAGAAGGAAGTTGGATAAAACAAAAAGAAAAAGATTTCCGTTTCTGATTCGCTAATTACTTTTCCTTGAGTTCTCCGTGTTTTTTTTTTCAATTGTTTCTATTAGTTCTCATATGCATGGAATGAAGAGGGCCATACAATATCCAATTATTTCGGCTTGATTAAGTTTAAGAGAGTGGAGTTTGTCAAAAGAGAAACATTGTTTTATATCGCGTTTTTTGTCGATACAACCTGAGCTGGCTAAAAGTTTTAGTTAGACACAAAAAGCAACTTCTATTTTGGTGTGCCGGTTGCAGAAAGAAACGATCTTAAACTGCCTTATTAAACTCAATTTATCTGCTATGTGTAATTGCATGTAGTTCCACTATTTATAAATCACCTATCTTTACACATCTAGATTTAAATCAAGCACCAATTAAAACCGACTGACCAATACTTCTTGTCTTCTTCGTCCTCTTCTTGAGAGTCGAGTGTCTCGCATCCTATAGCGCCAAGCAGCTACAATTCTAGCCGGCGTGGTTATTCAAACCATACAGAATAAAGGATTTGTTTTCAAATATCAGAGAGTATATTCATGCTTCATTTCCAAATTGGTTGATTAATCTATTTTTAGGAGTTCTTGTTTAGGTATTTAGCTCTAAAGGCGGCCACTTTGAGCATTTCAACTTTCCTGTATTAACAAGGGTTGTCAACTAACATAAGAGCCAAAATAGTGCGTTATTTCAGTTGGTCAACCCAGCATGTAGCCAAAAAGAGCTAGAAATCCTGCAGTTTACAACCGTTAAGTTTCTTTGTTTCACAAGCCTTGTCGCTGCCCCCTCGATGTTAATAAAGTGTCTTAAAATTATATTTTTCAGTCAACCGCGGTTAAGAACCTGCCCAAAGATGTGTTGTTGACTGTTGGTCTCCAATTCGGGAACAGAAACTCTTAAATTCTTTTCTCTTAAACATTTTTTTTACTCTTCACCTAGGAATACAACAAAGAAAGCAAACAAGTCTAAACGAGATCGTTGGAATGTAATAAATCTTAGCTATTTGTACCCATGAAATAAATTTTATAAAGTGGAATAGTTTTTCTGAATGTCGCCCTGTAAACAATGTTTATAACTTTATTATACTCCTTTTTTTAACTTCGCTTGTGGTGTTTGCTTATGTTTTCAGGGAAACGACGTCACTTGCTGTTCAGCCGACATGCAAATTTACTAGCTACTAACAAACGCCTTTGGGCAAAAACAGAAATATTACGAAGGGTAATAGCAAATAAATCTCTTTGTACACGCCGGCTTGCAGTCTTTGAGTCTTCTGGCAAAGTATCATGAGTTCATTGCGTCCAACTCTATATAATCTTTTAGTATGCACAACTAATTGATTAAAGGTATTTCTTTAACTCTGTTAGTTTTATCCATTTTTACTTAGTCTGAAAACAAATACCCTACTAAAGGGATTTCAATTTCTAAATTCAATAACATTTTGGATTCAGATGCATACACGAGCGTAGATTAATTAATTATGAGCAGCCTCACACGAAGACACTGGAATAATTTATCTCGGGCCACTTTTTTTACGGAACATAGAAAAACGCTACACAGCTGTTCGTCTTAAAACCTAGAATAGAAATTCGATGCCAGTTTAGATCAATCTATGAGTCGTCAGCTCGTTACTTTTATTTAGCAGAGTTCAATATCAACGGATATCACGCGAGATAACGCCGGTATACACCGACTCTTTTTGGCCCTAATAACTTCCCCTAGCGTTTAATTGCAAATGTAAATACACAGCACTATTTTACATCTTTCTCACTTGACGAGTCTATCATTAACCTTATCCGCAAAGACATAGACGAGTTAAGATTATAGAAGTTCAACTGCTTTGTGCCCTAACACGATATGTCATCACTTCACTCTTGCACTGCAAGCATTAAGATTGTTAAAGCGTCCCACTCCGGCCTCTTGTTATAACCATGATGTCAAACAAATGACCCTTGCAATCAAATTCACTGACAAAAAGAAACTAAACAGAGTCATTCTCGAGATATAATGAATTAGTTTATTTCTGTGCAATCCCCAAATATACAATAAATTTATGGCAATTCATTTTTTTTTTCACATATGCAGCAATATTGTGGGTGCTTGACCGGTAACATTTCTAAAATACGATACCCTAAGAGACAATCTTTTGTCATACTCAATTTTTTGGGAATCTTTCTATCTTGAAACTAAATATTATATGTACATAATATTTTTCCTGTGAATAATTGAATTTTTTTCTGTACAACGAAGTTAATGTGACTATCTGCTTTTCCTAGCATATAAAAATATTGTTCTTCAAGATCACACGTGGTTCAAAGATGTATTTAGAACATTGAATATAGCATTCTTCATTGTTGCTACTAGTTTTTCATGGCATTTTTACATGAAGTGCTCGATCAGAAATAAATAGAACCAATTCAAATAGTTCAAACTCTGAAAAATGTCCACCTACCGTCACTAAGATTGTTCAAAAATTTAAATTAAAGTTCATCCGATGAGGAACTTTTAAAAAGACATCCTAAATCGACACAGGAAGTCTGATTGAAAAGCAGCTCTTTCAGCTTCATAAGTTGTCCCTTTATGCCGGCTTTCAAAAACTCCGTCTCATTTGTTTATCCATTTGTTTCGGACATTGTTTTACAAGAGAATCGAGTCAGGTCCAATATAAACCTTGTCATTCTCGTCAGCTTTTCAGCTCCAAACTTGAAGATTATACGTATAGAAAGCCAAATTGTGTCAAAGCAATGCTATTCTCCGGACTAGCAAAGCAAAATCAGCTGTCAGTAGGACGCTAGAGATGGCTGTCCTACTGAATACGATCCACTTTCTACATGAAAGTGTTCATGAGCAGGACCCGTGGGAAAACGACTGTACCACTCGCTCATAGGGGCAGAAAAACTAGAAGAAGATCCACTAAAACTCGATGAGTTTCCTTTTGCTGCAGAGCTTACTTCGTCTCGAGAAGCGCTCGAGTTGATTGTCTCTGATGGTTTTGCATGTAGCTTCATGTGTTTTCTTAACGAGCTCGGATGAGTATAACTTTTATTACAGCCGTCGACCTTGCAGATGTAAGGTTTGTCTGAAGTATGGACGTGTGAATGTTTTTTTCTATCGCTCGAGTTGGCAAACCTTCGATCACAGCCCGGAAATTCGCAAATGAACGGTTTCTCACCTGTGTGAGTTCGTTTGTGAATTTTCAAGTTTTCCGAACGAGCAAAGAGCTTTCCACAGCCAGGGAACGGACAAGCAAAAGGTTTCTCACCGGTATGAACTCTAATGTGATTTATCAGTTTGTATTTGGCTTTGAAAGAGAGTCCGTTACGAGGACAATCTTTCCAGTAGCAGATATGGGAAGAACTCTCCGGCCCTCCGACATGGTCTTCAGACAAATGAGTTACAATGTCATGCATTCGAAAAAATTGTCGTCCGCACGGCTTTCCTTTTGAGCCTGGCTCAATCCACTCGCAAACTACAACGTGGCTTAAAGGTTGACGAAGAAAGCTAGGAGGAACAGCGAGTCCTGGGTGTTGCATATATTCATATCGTGGTGCGGCAAAGGGATTTGAGTACTGAGGTCCGTGAGAGTCCAGCTTCTCTTCAGAGCGTTGATAAAAATCCATAGTTTTACCAAATCTATAGGGATTGGTATAGCTCCCAGCTCCAGGCGGTGGAAAGCCGTGGTTATGAGCTGCGCCAGACGGAGAAGGATCATGAGCGTGTGCCACTGAGAAAAAACCGTGAGGAGACCCGTTACTTGCATCTCTTCGTGGCTCAGGGATTGCACCATAATGAGAAGAGTACAGCTGATGAACTGCAGCACTTGGAAACATGTTGTGTTGTGAAGGACCGCTTCGCGAGTTACCGCTTGGCCCCGATCTGGGAGCACCAGATTCGACGGAACTCACTTCACTGTTCGATTGACGAACAACAGAATTCTGAGGGACAACAAATCCATCTTGTCCAGCAAACAACAAATCATGAGACGAGGTTCGATTTGATCGCGACAACTGGGTCGGAGAGTAGTGATATTGAGAATTGCCCGCACTGGAAAATGTTTCTTGACTGGAGCTCATCTCACCGGGCAATATACGTGGCGTGATTCCTCAATTGGGGACAAAATTGCGTGAGTAGTGTTAACCGCGGCACTTGTAAATGAATTGAACGAAACTACTCCTTTGTTTAATTCATCGTTTCAATCATCCTGCTCCAAGTACTTAATAAGTATGACACCCTTGGAAAACACGACACACACTGATTTGAAAATTATCAGGCGGTTTCTCTGTTGGTCGCAGAACAAGCGCAGGGCACGCTGTGTTGTGTACTTTCACAGATCACGACCCTCCAAAAAAAGACGAACGAGTCGTTCCTTCAAGATCTGCTTTGACAACTTGGGTTGGATGTTCAGCGAGGCGGACATATGGTGTGTGAATGCGTTCCACATCACAGCGGGACTTTACTTCCTATTGTAACTCGGTTTCTGGTTCGCATTGATTGGCATGTCAAGGGTTTGTTGATAAACATGCATCCAATCATCTGCAACGTTGCCCGCAGGCTTGTTTTACTCATAAATATTTTACCATACACTTGTCCTATAGGATTTTTCCCTTTGTTATTGTCTCAATAAAATCGGTTTTTCTTAAGTTTTCTCTGGTTTTATTCGCAAGTAAAGCCAAACAATTTTCTCAATTTAGCACACATCGACTATCAATTTCATTTTTCAAGCTCAGTTAGATTCACCTCTTACCGGCGAAAATAGGATTAATTGTGCAAAGTCAACAATGTTTTCCTAACCGCAGCTCGATAATTTTCAAATATTTATCTATATTTTGAGAACGACTTGATTTAAGGGGAGGGCTGCAGATGTTACGACGAACTAAAGAATTTAATTGCCTATTTTGACGGTTAAACGAATGTTATTCCCTCCTGCAGCGTTGCGATCGTTCTGTGATCCCATTGGCACAATTTCCTACTTTCTGTTATTAAAAATGTCAACGACCTGAGCTGTGAAAAGCTTCCTTACTAACAGAAAAAAAACGTGTCTTGGCAATTGGTTAATCTTCTCTTGGGTTTTAGTTTACTTCAGTCGGTTTGATCGACCAATTTGCACGTTAATTCGAATTAATTATAATTCTGACACGTTTTATCTCCATAAGGTTATACAATTGCAAATAGTGGTTTGAAAGAAAAGAACGACAAGGAAAAAGAAAAGAAAACCACTTGAGTACATTAATTACTTAATCCTATTTCAAACGCGTTATCGTTCATTTTATTTGGATGTTGGCACCTAGTAAATATCATAGCATGGTTTATTTGTGTTTAACACTCGATAACTCTTAAGCCGCTGTCAACAAACAAGCGCCTTTATCGACACGGTGATAAACTTATCGTGACAATTTCGCGCCAACTTTTTCTCGTTTTTGTTTTAAATTGTTATTTACTGTGAGGCTTATTATGAAGGCAAACGTCGCTTGGGTCTTTTAAAAAAACCGCAAGTGTCAATTCAATAGTTTGTTTTGACAGTCTAGTCTCTGAAAGTTAAACAATTCTCGCAACACTTTGTTTCAATTGCTTTATGGAAATGGCATAACTGAAAAAGAATTTGTCGCTTGTTCAGCCCTGGGAGAAAATCCTTTTCTTAGTGATTGAAACATTTAATAAAACAGACCGGATTTAGTCATTATTTGTGTGTTTAACGGTGGTTCAAGTTGTTTTCTTGTATCTATCTGGTTTCAAATAAATCGAAAATTTCATTGAAACAAACCGCTACGCACATCCACTTAAGCACCTACACAAAAAGATATTAACAAACTATAATTATTTACTGCTATCACTATAATTACAGAGCACATTTTTGCTAATGAAAACGCTTTCTTTCTGATTTTTAAAGCTTTTAAACAAAACGGTAAATACTTATAGTCCGCTTATTTCTATTTCCTGCGCTCGGTCGGTGTAAATCGTGTAGTCTCACTTAGTCAAACCTAGCCGAACAATTATCGAGCCGAAGTGTTGTTATCAGCAACTCCAATTAATAGCGACTCCTACAGTTGGTCTTTTGATCAACTATAAGGAGTTAAATATATATCTTCGTAATGTTTATTTGTTTCAGATCTGACACACGCTAGGGTTTTATATCGAATATCGAAACGGTACAAGCCGTAAAACTATAAAAATTTATTTCCTGTGTTTACTTAAATGACTTTGATTGAGTGCAAGATTATATACACGCAGTGACTGTTTGGGCCTGATAAAAATCTCTTAACATTATTGGAGCAATAAAGTTGCTCGCTCAGCCATAGGCGTTAAAGTGACACCGGTTTTCAAAATACTCTCCCAGCGCGCTTGCATTCACGACTGTCAACTGTTTGTTTCAGCTGAACTCAACGCAACTAAAACAAATCGATCAGAGATACCTGACGCGAAAACATATTTCATGTTTAAAAAACAAAGAGAGTGAACCGTTCTTCCCTACGTGGACGCTGGCGACAAAATACTGACTATTGATATAAGGTTTAATTGCTGACGAAACCTCTCAAACAGTCGCGTGACTCAAATAAAAGCTTCACCGCAGGATCTGATGGTTTCTGTAGAGAAAGCGAGTGATTTAGCAGCAAATAATAGTTTCGTTGAGTCTAAACGCATTCGGTTTCTGTTGAATAAGGATACATATGAAAAGATTTGTCAAAATTTTATTTCCAAAATTTTTTACATGCTGGTAAAGTTCCTATGAGGATAGCATTTGGGCTAAATACACGCAACTTTTTGGGGCAAACTGTTTGGAATCAGCGGGATGTAATTTTGCCCAAATAGGCCGCATATGGGGCCTTTTCAAACAAACATTGTTTTGTAGTCAACTGCTTTTGTGGTGTCATGAGTACAAATTTGCAAAAGCAGACTGTAGGTCAAGGCAATGCTTGATATAAGCGAAGCGGAAGGTCGTGCTAGTATCCTCGGATATTCACCAGTTTTGCAGTCGCAAAACAATAAAATTTCCATTTTTTACCAGATAAAAAAACATTATGAAAACTAAAGAAAAACATTTATAAAATATTCTAAATTACCTTTTCGTGACAAACCAAAAGTTTGTTTTGGAATTATCAGGAAGGTGGTATATATCCAAACGCCAATTACAAATATATCGCTGTATTTGTTCATACAAACAATCTTGATTTTCATATCTTAGGGTAACAATGTTAGAAATGAGTTTACCAGAGCAAAGAAAACAACATTAATTTTAAGAAATATATAGCCTAGAAGCTACGTAACACTTGTCACTGCAAAGTAATTCTAGTTTATAAACTCACACTGAACATACTCAGTAAATTATAGAGGTTTTCTTTAAAATTGTAGAATGCTAGCAAGTTCCATCAGAAGAGACTGTTTCATAAACAGCGCCAATTCAATGCCAGCTATAATGCACTAGTCAATTGAAAGCCCCGCACCCCCCCATTCGCGCATTAGCGGGGCATTAGCGGTGCTTTCACCAAGATTTCACGCTAAAATATTGCCCCGGTGGTCGAGGGATGCGCTTTGATTCACAGTTTTCATGTGCGGCGTCGGGCGGGGAATCACTACCGGTCAGCGGTCGGGTGGGGAGTCACTACGGTTTTTTCGCGCCATGTGCTTTTCTTTCGCTCCTGACCTTGGAGAGTTGTGCAGGTAAGGCAAAATTGATTTGTATAAATCTAGCTTTAAATCAAACCATCGCAACACGATTTTGATCATTTTGAATATTTATAAACATATTTGTTTAAAATTTGACATTGAAATGCCCTCGCTTTTGTTTCGCAGCTGCCCATCAACATGAGTGAAAGAAAGGTATTCTGTTTTATTTTTCCGTAAATATTGACCATCACTTCTTTTTAGTCTCTGCTCATGTGTTTACAAATAGAAGAGTCTTTGTTTTTGAATCTTGGAGTTTTCCCCACCCAGGGGGAGTGGGGGCTATTGAGAAAACGAAGAGAACTGGTGACAAGTATTCGATCGTCCACGTGCGAAGATCAAGAATGGCGGACGCGGAAAACGGAGTGAGAAAGGTAAGAGTATTTGTATTTTTTATATTTTTCGTGCATATTTTCTGATTTGAAGATAATGTCTTTGTTTTCAAGTGTCATTCCGTTGTCATGATGACATTTGTGCCTCATTTGCATCAAAATAACCTCGGTTACTTTGTTATTTAAATCTACAACAAATCAATATTCATGGTTGTCCTCTCACACTGATATTCGTTGTAGGTGCTATTCGAATTCCAAGAGAGTCGAAAGGCCCTCTCTTTAAGGAAAGATGATGATGTTTATGCAAAAGTTAAAGAGATTTTCCACCTAACGACTTCAGAAGTAATTTTGCAAGTGTATGATGAGGGATGGGCAGAATGGTGCGATATTTCTCCAGATGAGATCACAAACATGGCCAAAATTCGCGTGCTACAACGAGCAGAGGGCTCATTGCTTGCGACTGCAGAACCGGTTGGTGAATTAGTATTTGTTTTTTAGTCCCCTATACAGTTTTTTATGTCGTGATATTGCGAGTTTGAATGAACCCTGCACATCCACAAATTGCATTTTCTTTTTATATAATGAAGACATTTGTAGATGAACCTATTTTTAAATAATAAAAAGACTTTTTTGTCCATTGATTACTGTTTGTCATTGTTTTGTCCATTGTTTACTCTTTGTTATTGTCAGAAAACAAACCAAGCCAGCACTGGGCCCACAAATACTTGTACACGTGCCTCTACTACCACTTCTACTTCTACTTCAACACCCAAACGTAAGTGCAGTTTTCGTTTTTATTTTTCAAATGCATCACTAGCAAATTTATCATTTTCTGGAAAGTTTGCAGAAAAAATTTATGTTTGTTTACAATCCTCTAATGAAAAGAAGCATTTTTAAAATTAACTAAAATTTAATGGTAAAAATGTGCTTCCATTCCCTCAAATTAATGTGCCATCTTCAATGATATAAGAGGGGAAGTGGTATTTTATTTTTATTTTCGGTGAGATTAATTTTTGTAACAGTATTCCTGTTTTTTTTTCATACTTGCTGATAATTTTATTTTGAATTGGAAGGAAAAACTACCTGTGCCTTTTTTAAGTTTCTGTCTATTTAAGACTTTATGTCTTTTATAATATTTGCAACAGAAAATGCATTGTTTGTCTGTGGTAGTATTATGTTACAAGACCTCCGATCAACCAACCTGGTGACTAGCTAGATTTCCTAAAAATACAAACATTTTTATTGATACATTGTATTTCAGTTATAACAAGCCAACAGCTTACCATCACTGGGGATGGAACAAACATCACACTAGGTCCCCCCACTGTTGTAAGTTATTTGTATTAATAAGAACTCATCACAACTAAGCTTAAGTAAATGTGCACTTATAATGTTTAATCCAAAGCAAACTTGACAAAACACATTAAAGCAAAGACAAAAACACTTTAAACATGTTAGCTGCAAACACAAGCAAAATTGTCTATTGCAAACACAAGTAACATTATGTACTTTTGATTTCCTATCTTACTCAGTTACTGGATGTTTGCTAATTTTTGCCTGTAAACAATGTGTGTCCATTGCAAGCCTGCTCACATTCGCTAATTTGTTTACTTATGTGTGTTTAATTTACTCATATTTACTTAGCAAACATGTGCCAGTACTATAGCTTGGGTTTCTGTCACACTGGAGTTATAAATGTTTTTAGCTTGACACAGCAT
>JAPEIX020052983.1:4148-18554 GCA_026122405.2 Zoanthus sansibaricus | reverse complement strand
TCAGGTCATGCGTGATCTGTTTTGGTTTTTCACAATTCCTAGGTCATCAGTCTAACAATGCCACACAAAAATCAAAAACACAAAACAGTTTCCACAACTCCTATGTCACCCGAATGGCATATATTTACTCTGATATTATACCTAGGTATTGTTAAGAATACTGGCCTTCTGGAAACAGGGATATGTTTAGGCTATTTACCAATGTTCGGATACCGTTCCTTGCGCCTCTGCTTCTTCCGTGGCCGGGCGGTCCGAATCAAAATCGGAATCGGCCAACACATGAGTTCTTCGTCTGTCCCTTTGCGACTACAAAGGTGATAGTCTCGTAAAAAAAAACAGTGCAAACCTTGGAAAATGAAGTGAACACCCCTGACAAGCCCACACTAGCTCAAGAAAGCTAATGTCCTGGGAAGAGTGCTTTTTTCTCCCCTTGTGTTTTGTTGTGCTCCGGTCGATCTTTAACCGAGCTGTTCTAAGTTGTGCAGCTGGTTTTTCCAGACATGCTCTTCATGGGGCTCGGCTGCCAAATGCAGCTTGAGCAAGTGCTTGATGCACTTCACGCAGCACTCCAATGGTGTTCTGCCAGTGGCGTCTCCCCAAGATATCGATTTTATCGATTCTCCTGGGTACCGCACACTCCAAAAAGACTTTGCAGGGTGCCGGCTTACACCGGCCCCCAAAACACTCGGCAACTTGGTCAGGCTGATTTGCTTCTCATCTCCCAACTTCACGAGCTGCATCCACTCTGGCGATGTATGGTAGGCCTTGAACTTGCCCACAGGCTGCCCCGACTCTGCAGGAAGTCCATCTGCATCCGCCTGGCCATCGCCCGGAGGATTTGATTCCTTGCTGTCAACCTCATCAGCGGAGTCAATGTCAAGCTCGCTTTCAATCTCTTCAAACCCACTGCTTGCTTTGCTGCATCCTGAATCTGACTCGTAGTACTCCTCCGCCTCCTCAAAATGAGAAGGGAGAGCGCCTGGTGGCGCAACAAGCCCGTCTGTGCCCTCATCGTTCTCGCTGTCCGACTTTCGATTCTCACCTTCTTCATCACTGTAGGCCGCATCACCCTCATCACAGGAAGGATCATCGTCACCTGCCCAGATGGATGGTCGTGTTATGTTTTAGTCCTAAGTCATCACTCTTTGGTAGGGGATCTGAATTCACTTAATGACGTATCGTGATCCCACAACTCCCATGTCATCCTGCTTCTGATTCATCTGATCACTACAGTTCAGGCCCCTTACAAAATTACTGATGATGAGTGGTTTTGAATCGGGTACACAGACACATCCCATAAGGTTAGAACACTTACAGCTGATTTACAGCTGGTAAAGAGCCTTAACTGCACACCTCCCAGGTCATCAGCTTTGGCCTGCGTAGGCTTCCCTCAGCAAATCAAAGCCATTCCGCTCCGCAGTGGCACTCACGCAGCAGATGGGTCTGGCCTCGTAGTTGTCAGACGAGAGAAAATATGTTCCTGCCCCGGCAACATCATCCTCATTTGCTGGTTGGAATTTCAATCGAATGATCTCATGGCCTTTCCCGGAGCCAGGAACGAACTGAAGTTCGCCATTCACCACTTTGGTGGCATATTTGGTGAATTTGGGATGGGCCATAGCAGCCACCTTCTTGCTCCAGACCATGCCCATACTTCGCTGGTTCACCTTCCGCAACTTCTCAACCCAGCCTGACGGTTGTTTCTCCAACAACACCTTTCGGTCTCGTCGGTGCCTGCACACCATTCTTTCGACCTGGTTGGCAATGGCCGTTGGCAAGGCTGCCACTTTACCCTGCTCTTCCAGCTTCACGCACCAGTACCACCTGCCATGTCGTGCAAGGGGAGAAAAAATCTGGTTATATGTAAAGTGCCAGCTTCTCCCCAATCAAAGGCGACTTGCACACGGTTTTTGCCAAACAACCTCAACCTGAAGGGATGAAAAGTGACCTGCCCAGTAGCTTACATGTTCGAAGGAAGTCCCATGTCATCCTCTTTGACAAAACAAATAGACACACAAAGTGAACCCCATATATCCGAGAGATGCCTGTCAGCTGCAATGCTTTCACCAGCATGATCGGAAGGGATGCCCAACTTCCGCAACATGCCCGTTGGGTCCAAGGCCTCCAAGGCTTCCTGTTGTGACATGGGGCTCCGATTTGGAAAGTGAGAATCATCGAAGTATCCACAGGCAACCCAAGCTGCTTGGAAGGCTTTCTGCGGCCTGACAGTGCCAGAAAGATGGTGACATGGGATATGCAAAGCTGAGTTTCATCAAAATTCCGGAAGATCATATGCTCGAATCATTGAAGTAAACGTGCTGTGTGACATGCAATTTGATCGAACTCAAAAATAACGATATCATTTTTCAACGTGCCAGCCGTTTACTTCAAAGGGACCCTTACTGCTGAAAGTCGGGTTTGGGGTGGTCTGAGTAAAGGACATGGACTGCCAGGCGTGCAACGTTCGTCTCGGCAAATTGGCGTTGAAAGCTTTTGGACGCGCAACTTGCCCGTTCGCTTTCACAGGCATATCCTCGTATCCTTACTGACTTTGCAACAGCACTCGGCTGCTACAGGAATCACCCCAGATGTGTTCCGACAATAAGTTTTACGTTATATAAAATTCTTTTAGATATGCTAGATATGGTAGGCAGCACGAGCAGACACAAAATTTCAGTGTTCGTACTTCTGCGTGATTTTGCACAAAGAGGACCAAAGTCAGCTGAGAATCGCTCACGGCTGCGGAGGTCTGCTGCGCAGCCTAGATCCGAGCTGTCAGTGAGGTCCAAGCGACTTCGTAGTAGGTGGTGCACTTGATCCACTGGTTGGGCGTTGGCGGAGAAGCCTCCTGCCTGCAGGGCGACAATGCATGCCCAAAACTCCTAAGTCATGTTGCTAGCCGCACTTCTTTCCTTTTGAGAAAAATAATTTAAGTGTTCTTGTAAATCCGTGTGCTTATGATATTGCAGCCCAGATGGCGCCCAAACTCCCAAGTCATCTTCCCTACCCAGCCTGCAACGAAGGCAGTTTTACGTTGCAGGACAAGGCCCAAGCTTCCCTGGCCGTGGAAATACCTGTTTTCCAGCAATGAAACCCTGACCAGGCGTCTGCGAGGAGCATTCCTTTGGCTTGGGTTGAAACCCCCAACGCTTTTCGCTTCAGGAAATATGCGTCTGTCACCATCCCGTGCAGCAACACCTGGAACGTCTCTCCGGTCATGAAGTGA
The DNA here is from genome assembly GCA_026122405.2 of Zoanthus sansibaricus. Taxonomy (NCBI): domain Eukaryota; kingdom Metazoa; phylum Cnidaria; class Anthozoa; order Zoantharia; family Zoanthidae; genus Zoanthus; species Zoanthus sansibaricus. The sequence goes on along the minus strand of JAPEIX020052983.1, from coordinate 15,328 downwards.
GACCGGGTCTCACTTTCGAACATGTAGGCCACACCCTTGAACTCAGCATTGAACTTGTCAACTTCTGCCTGCTTGAAGCTACCACTTGGGTAGCACAGGCCGAGAGGGCCTTGCGACCCGTCACTCCAAGTGCTGGTGATAGCCGTGATGGACTGCCTAGAGGACCCCCAGTTGTCGGATCGTGAGATCACATGGTCATGCTGCTTTGCACCTCACGGTCTTCGATGCCAGAAAAGAATGAATGCCCCACAAGTTCTATGTCACCAGCTATTGGTTCTTGTTGTGCCTATATATAATTCACTTTATGCTATTCGAAAATGTGGAATGATCACAACTCCCATGTCATCATTGGCGCTGTAAACCATGGGCTGAAAAGTCGATCTTCTTTTGGCAAAGGCACGCTGCTTCCCCTTCATCAGCACAGTCTTGTTGAAGCGCAATGCGGCCCTCCACACTTGATCGATGTTGAGGATCAAGTATGGGTGGACTCCGTTTTCAATCTCCTGCCGCACTTCACGTCGTGCAGCTTCAAGTCGAGGATCGCTCCATTCCTCAAAATCAGAAAGGAGCTTAGTTGAATGAAAACTTACTTATATATATTTATTTATTATACATATATGTGTATATATTATGTGTATATATATATATGTTCCCGATTGGGGCATCATGACATAGAAAGACCCTACCCTGACAAGTAGCTAAATACTGGCCGGAAGTGTTTCGACTCGCCCGGCTCCAGTTGAATGCGCGCAAAAACTTCCTGATGAAGCCAGAGTCTAGATCTTCAGGGCACGGAGCCGGCCATGGAAGGAGCGAACGGCGGATCTGACTCTTTGGAACGCCAGCTTCTGCAAGCTCCGCTGAGACTTTTTCGTTGTGCTCTTGGACCTCTTGCCTAGCAGCGTCCAAGCCGCTGTTGTATTCCCGAGCCAAGCGCTTGGCAGTCACGACCTTATCTCCCAGGTCATCATAACAAACACATTTTTTGCACAATAATTCTGTCCGGGAAGATCTTTTTCAGGGCCCACACATCTCCCAGGTCATCCAAGTCAGAATCGGGGTCCTCATGGAATTGAAACAGTAACTTTAGTTAGAGACTAAACGACGATCAAGAAACACAATGCCTGTTCAGGACAATATCCCGACGCTGCGTCACCAAAGATTTCCCCATGGCAAATTCCACCAGAGCAGCTTCCAGTTCCTGTCTAACTTGTTTTGGCTTTTGGAGATGCCCCACGCAATGACACGGGACTTGTGGGAAGTAGAAACAAACTTCGAACCCATTTTTTGAAAAGAATATGAATTTTCACTGTCCGGCTCCTCTAACACCTTTCCAGGAACCCGCCATCTCGGTAAGCCGTCTTTGCTCGCCAATTTCTCGGCCACTTTGGTTGGAGGTAAAGTCTTCCAACCTTTCACATTGGATTCAAGTCCAAGCGACACCTTCATCTCATCTGTCAGCTGGTAAGCCTTCTTCTGCTGGTGCTCTGTCAGAAGGTGCCATTTCTGAGACTTGGCCTGGCACCTGAGCTGGCAGATTTTTATGCCATTGAGCTTCCCTCGAAACTTGTTGTCGCAAAGCTTCTGAAGACTTAGGCCTTTGTAGAATTCCCGCTGCTTTTTGTGGTGCTTCTTCTTGCTTTTTTTGATCTCTTTCAAGGACTTCTGGTGTTGCTCGAGTTGCTCCTCCGCATAGGCCACGATCTCCATCTTCTCAAAAATGGTCAGCCTCTGTTTTGCTTCAGCCACCTGGTCAAAGGATGACGTGGGAAATCGGGATAAGCAAATGCATCTGATTTCTTTTCTTTGTGATTGAAACACTCGTGACATAGGACTTAAAGTAAGGACAATGCGAAACAAAAAGCCCACATGGGCCTCTGGAAGGCCGTCTTCGTGTGGACGTCTTTTCTTGACATTCTTGATGCTCTTCCGTTTTCGATTGATTTGGTTCCGACGAGCGAGTCTCTGTTCTCTCACAACATCATCCGGAACTAAGAGGTTGCCGACCTCAATTTTTGCTGCTTTTCGTTTCCTCTCAGTGCTCCTCTGGAAGGCTGCCGTGAAAGTGGCAAGAGACTTTTGAATTTTTCCATGCTTGGTCTTGGATGCGTGAAGTTCGTCCTCCCGCTCCTTCAGTAGGAAAAAGGCATGCTTCAACAGGGATCGGCCCGGACACTTCTCTGATGGAGCATCTTGGGATGCCTCAGAGTGCGCTTTTTGGAAAACCGCAGGCAGGAAGTCTATGGCGATGTAGCTATCTTCCATGCCGCCAATCTGGCGCAGTTCCTCAGCATTCAGAAGCTTGTTCGAGTAAATGTCGGGATGTATCTGGAGACCCTCTGTGCACTTTGCTGCGAGTTTCACTTTCTGGTCTTGCACTGCCATTTCCTGCATGACCTCGAGCAGTCTGCCCTCCAGATGTGCTTTCTTGTTTTGACCTGCGAACCCCAAGTCATACATGACCCAATCATTTCCATCCGAGTAATAAACTGCTCCCCCACAAGTCCCACGTCATCCTCCCCATCACCATACCAATTGCCGGGAAACCCCATCAACCCCAGCCAAACCCAGCCTTCTTCTAGGTGTTTCTTGGCTTTGCTCAAAGCCGACTCTGCAACCTCATTTGCTTTTGCAACATGCTTCTTCGCAACTTCTTCAGCCAACGCTGCGATTTCTTCAGCTTTCCTTTTGCATCCCTTCCTGCGCGATGCAGATCGGAGCTCAAGATGACCGAAACTTAAAATGGGATGCTCTATGTGTATATATATATGTATCTGTGTGTGAAGCACAAACTCCCCAATGTCCTATGTCATCTGTCCCTTTCTCACTCCAACTCCCTGGGCATCAGGAAAGGAACCTAACAGAAAAAAATCGTCAAAATAAAGCAAAGTGGCTGGTCATCGGGCAAAAATCTGAAGCCCTGCGCGAGCGTAGACCACATGCCTTTCACGATGACAGAAACCTGCCGGCACATAGAGCCAAAAAAACCAGAGCAAGATGACTCAGGAGATGTCGGGAACACGGAATGATGGAATGCATGTCAGATGTGACATCTGTGTTTGGTTATCTTTCTAGCTTCAGCCCCTTCATGCGTGATAACTTGGCACAAACTTGCAACTTTCTACATATGTAGCAATCGCCTTCTATAACCGGTTCATCACGCGGATGACTCAGGACTTCAGTCCTTCCCACCCAATCTCCCTGCGCCTTGACATCGGCAGAGCCAAAGTTCAGCACCTCTGGGTCTGTCCAGCTTTCAGGCTTGGTAAGGTTGGTAGCAGCTCCCATGCGGATGTAGCCAATGAGGGGCTGAACTCCATCCGTTCCCATGAACTCTTCGATGAAAGCCAAGGGTTCAACTGGGTTGCCTGCTTCGAGAAGCACTCCCCATACAGACGAAGACTTGTCAACAGCAAGCTCATCTTCAATGATGGTCGCAGTGAACAGGTCCTTTGGGCCCATGATGACACGCTTCACGATCTGTCTCTCCAGCTTTTTCTTTTTCCACTTCTGGCCACCTGACATGGGAAATTTGATATCCTAGAACTCAACCCCTGAAGCAACAACGCCCAACACGACAGCACTTCGATTGAGGGTGCCTGCAAGAAGCACTGCTAAGTGATTGCCGCCACATTGTGTCTCGGCAAACCCCTGCATAATCTTGACAAGGGCAGCTACAGGAACCACACCGTGCTCGCCGGCTTCAATCAGATCCATGGTAGAAACTTTCGACTCCGGTTCCACGGGTTCGGGGCCATCCACTTTGTCGAAAAAATTGGTCTTGTCGTCATCCTGGTTGAAATCCATTGCGAAGGTAGATCTCCCGAACAGGGTGACCTGGGACTTGCCACCCCCATCCAAACCTTTTCCCTGCTCTGCACCTTCTGCCTCCTGCGGGTCCTGTCCCTCTGCCGCTTGTGCTCCCTCTTGTGCTCCCTCTTCACTTTGCTGGTCCTTTGCTGGAAAGCTTGCTGCAATGCTGGCCTGGGGCGCTGCTTGAGGTGAATGGGTTTTCAGGTCAGGAGCATCCTCCATGACGGCTGCGGCTGAGCTGGAATCTTCGCCTACCTTGAACCTGGAGAGCTGTTTCCTGAGAAGAATTTCCCGCAACTCCTGGTTCGTCCCCCTCTTGTTTAGCATTTCTTTCTCGCATTCTGCTTGTAGGTCCTTCCTGGGCGCTCCCATGTGAAAAGTTTCAGAAACAACGGGCAGAAGCGAAAGAAATTAAGAAAATATTATGCCCCACAACTCCCATCTCACCAGCTCCCAAAACAACAGCTTACAAAATTGGACTCCTTCAGCCAAATCTCTTGGTCATTGTATTCAGAACCGCCCAGATTTCATTGCCAGCAAGGACATATTTGTTTGCAAGAGCAGCCACTTCCATGACGGATTGGTCTGTCGCAACCTTGAATTTCTTTGTGAAGGTGTGCACGTTGATGCTGACGGTTCTGCGATTGACCTTAACCTTGGGGAACATCTCGGCTGCCTGAACAACGACGCGCAAAAGATAAAAATAGGTCCACACATCCAGGGGTCGTCTATAACCTTTGAAGTATGGATCTGCTTGTCCTAAGTCATCTATGTGCAAGTGTGAAGTCACATCATGAGATGATTGGTCTGACGCATCGTTCCATATACTGAAAATGGTGCCTAATTTCCGCCAAATCGGGGAAAAATTAGGCAAATGTGGTTGATATGATATGATAATACAGCTCTTTTTTCTCCCCCTGTCAGCCACCAGCACCTCCAATCTTTTTGAATCCTCCGGATCTGCTTCTGGGACTTCGGCAGTTTTGGCAGGCTCCGGTTCAGCAGCTGGTGCAGCTGTAGCTTCCGGCAAATGTTCTGCAAATGGTTGGTGGCCAGCGTGCCCATCCTGCACATGATATCAGAGCTGAAGCCTCAACATAGATTCGATTTGTTGATATTGGGTTTAGAGCTAGGCATATGTTTAGATATAGATGTGATGATATGATAGTATGTGTATACGGTATACGCATATGTATATAGTTCATGCTGAAGGTATCACTATTCCCAAGTCATGCTTCTGTGCCGACTGCAAAAGAAACACTTGCGATTGGTATTCTGAGAAAAAAGATCGCGGCGGCCCCGCCGGTCCTCTCCGATCTGGTTTGCCCCTTCTACTTTGGATTCATTGGCACTGGAAGCAGTTGGACCAGGAGCTTTTGGCGAGGATTCCTTCCCTTTGCTTGGCCCTGGCTCCTGTCCCGCCATGAATGAGAACGTATTTTACATAAAGTGGGGTTCGGTTTCCATTCTGTTGGGTTTGAAGAACCCACGACTCCCAGGACATCACTTTGACTATGGTCCCTCGATGTACTTGAAATGCTTACAGATACTTACAGATCGGAGTTAGAAGCTGCTTGATCCACAATGCCTTTAATTACATTTCTCAGGTCATGCTGCTCGGTGCAAACATGTACGAAAACACACTGACACCGGACCAGCTTTCCAAGAAAAGAAAGCCCCTGCCAGTCCTCTCCCACTTGGTCTGCCCCTTCTACCATTGTTGCACCAGTACTTGGCTTCGACTCCTCTCCATCATTGCGGGGATCTGAGAGGGCGACCCATGAAAACATGTTTCAGATAGAATGGTGTTTCGGATGAGAGGACCGCCAACTCCCAGGTCATCATTGTTCAGGTGGTTCTTTGATATGCTGTTTCTCAGATACCTGCAGATTGGACATACAAGCTGTTTGATCCACAGGACATTCACCATTATATCCCTTGTTTCAATAACCCATGCTTCCCTCAAAACAAATCGCTGCTGGCCTGCACCTTGTCAACGGATTTCTTGGGGTTGCTTGGCTTCGGCTCCTGTCCCGGAGTCAGGGGGTTTCCATAAATCTGATGGCGCCAACTAGTGCAGGCAGTATGGAAACATGTCTCAAGTGTGATTGGGTTGGAATTGACAAAAGTCCCTAGACATCACCCCTGAGATTGGTTCTTCAAAAGACTTCATGCATCAGTAGATGCAAAACTTTAAGAAAGAGGATGTTGTACCAAGCACTGTCACGCAGGACAATTCCCAAGTCATCCATGCCCCAGATATAAACGATCATTTGTTTGAAGAAAGAAAAGAAGAACCTCCGCATTCATGGTTTTGCAGGATGGCCTTATCAACGGCTGGTTTTTCAGAAACTGCCCAAATCTCTGTCGATTCCGCGTTGATTATTTGCTCAGCGGTCGCGTGCTTCAGGAAATTGTACACCAATCTGTTCTTCATGTCTGACATGTTGCCCTGCTTTTTCAGGCAAGCCTTGCCACATACAGCCTGCAGATCCGACCTGAGCTGACCTATGAGAACCCAAAATATAGTGAGATCCAAATGGTTCCCTGGAAACAAGTGTTGCAACTAGTTTCAACGCAGCAAAAGGATTGAAAAAAACCAGCGGTGTCTAGTCACCTTTTGAGGCTTTCCAATTTCCTGAATTGAGCCGTGCCAGCTCGCAAAACACGCTGCGCCATAGTAGCAGCTTCCATCAGATTCGCTGCATCGGGCCCCACTTTCCAAGTTGCTTGGTACCCAAATGCGTCCACCTTCACCGAGTCGGAATGGATTTCAAGGTCGGGGAACTCCTCCTTCACCTGCGGAAGTCGCCGTACATGTGGATGACTTGGGAAATATGTAGGGCCCCTCTTCAAGGTCCCGTTTGAAACCTGCATATGTATATATATATATGAAAGTAACAGCAAGAATATACAAAAGCACCATGAATTCAACCTTGACACATTTGCTTGTCGAAACTGTGTGATGATAAAATGCTTCATTCACATGATTGCAAGAAGCCATGGCCTCCTGCACTGGATCCGCTTGGGTTGGACAAGTCCAGACATAGCGAAAATGAGCTGCTGATTCGCCCGCTCCGTCAAAAACTGGTGCATTGGACAGCATGACCTTCGGCCAGGAAGCATGACCCACACGTCCAACAGGTTGAGCACTGGCATCATAAGTGATCATCAGCTGCAGGTTGAACAACTGGCTCATGAGTTCGATTTCTTTGTCTTCTGGCATGGTGCACGTCAGGAACACCTGCTCGAGTAGTTTAAGCTTGCCTTCCCACTCAGGATGTGCTGCAACTCCATCGGCAAAGCTTTTCAACATAAAGTTCTCCACCAGCGTGTCCTGAAACAGGTGCGCCAAGGGCTGCTTCAAGATCGCATGTTAAACATTCGAGTAATTTCCACAGCCCTGGCAAGCAATCTCCACAGGGTTCCGTATCACAAGTCCCCGGTCATGCCACACTAGGTTTGTTGCCTTAAGCCGGGAGGCAAACCTCCCCCCACAATTTTCGCCCCCAACAAGCCCCAGCTCATCACACCCCAGTCCTCTTCACGTAGTCTGTCAGCATCAGATGGAAATCCTTGGGCGTTTCTGTCAACCTTGGACCATTCGGCTTTCTCAGAGTCGCTGGCAAAATGCAAGTAGATGCATGAGAACAAGCATCTGCCGTTTGCTTGAGGATTGATCTCCACGTTGTGGTAGTCAGACGGGACCATGGAAGGAGACGCCTCCGGAAAGAGCTCCACAGAAGCCAGGGTAGCGAGAAGAGCCAAAGCAGCACAAACCAAATGCTGGCCGTTTCCCACAGATTGGTGCGCATTCGACAGTCCATCCATGGAAAATACCTGACTGAGATTGGCAGAGCACATGTCTTGGGAGTTGTGTCCCCCACCCCCAAAAAACACATTGCATATTGCATCTCCTCTGGTCAGAAGGGAATACATCTTTCAACACACCATAGTATATAAAAACAAAAGGACATGATAGAGCTGGGATAAGCTACTGGGATTTTCAATGCTTGACTCAACTCCTGAGTCATTGGCCATCCATGCCCCAGAAATTTCTCGTAAGCAAGGATAGGGCGGCAGTTTCCCCGGCTCCACAAACATTTGTCCGTAGCTGTAAAAGCAGGTAGGATGCCTGCCATAGCAGCTTTAAAGACTTTGTTCGGATTTTGGTTCACGGCAAAAACCTGGTTAGGAATCGGCACACCCTTTCCATCGAGCAGGTCCTGGTACTGGTCAAGGTTGCTCTGCTCAAAAGGACTGAGCTTGTAACCTTCCGGCAGCTCCCGCAGCACGTCGGCTTCTTTCGTGCAGGCAAGAAGATCATGCAAAGACAGCTGGCTATCGTTCAACCCAGCGCACAGCTTGTCGTACGTGTCTTGCGGGTCCAAGATAAACCTTCCACTGTCGTGTCTCAGAAGAATGGTAAAAGATCTTCTGCGTGCCACGCACCCGAAGCCAACATCGCTTGGCTGGGTGAAAATGACCTTGTCATGGGTTTCATGTTGAACATATGTGAGGCAACACCTTCATCTCCCATGTCATCAATCCCACCATGATATATATATATACACATATAAAAGAAATGATTCAAATGGGCCATGGGTGTGGACAACGATGTTGACACTGATTTGTCAGCACATAGAGGCCTTCGACTGCATGATATCTTTCACGTTTTCGACCACTCTCCGTCCGATATTTCCTGTGCACACGTTTTCCGATATTGCGATTTTTGGCTTGTAGACTTTCTTCAGCGAAGCCAGGAAAGATTTAGTCACCTGAGTCATGATTGATGTCCATTGCAAGTGAGCCCCCACTTCCACACAAGAGGAAATGTATCTTGGTGACTTGGGACATCTAAGCCGGTCTCATAGCAAAAGAATTAATGCTCTTGAGAAATCGAGAATCTAAACGAGATGCACCATTGTCCATTTTTTGGGGGCCCATGGTTGAATCGTCGACACACGGAGCTCCGAACCAGGACATGTCCAGTGCCGAAGTTCGGTTCAACTTGCAAAGGTAATTGTGCTGCTTGCATTGAGCACGACACACGAACTCTGCATTCGAAAGCAACTGGTCGACTTCTTGCTGCGTCTTTGCTCCTTGAAGTTTGATTCTGTCGGCTGGATCGAGGGCCCCCCACTGATCAGAGAACACGCAAGCCTTAGGAAAGTCTCTGCACAGGACCCGTTGGGCTTGCCCAATCTTCTCGCAGAAACTCACCTTGTGTTTGTTCGCAAAAAAGCGAAAACGAGCAACCATTCCCGAAAACATACGTACACAATTCCTATGTCATGGTTACCGACACTCTGTTGTATACCAATGATGTCAGGACATGACAATGATACACACAAACTGCTGAGCCCTTGACATGGGAAAACGAAACCCCCATTTGATGCTCCTGCAACACCATGGCAGCACGCGATTGCGTGCATATGCCAGAGAAATGCGAGCTCGCTTTCAGGCATTTTCCCGTAGAAATCAGCGGTGTTCCATCACCAGGGCCAAGTTGGTCAAGGACTTTGGTAAGGTTTCTTTTCACCACACTTGGCCATGCGAAAGCCTGTTCCAATGTTTTGGAAGGGCATGATTCTGGGAGAACCTTCGGTCTAGAGCTGGGCCAGCAATGAGGGAACGGCTGCCCGTCGATGAAGCCAAGCCCGCTCATTTTCATGGCCTGTGCAGGAGAAAACCATAGCTAAATTCACGACCACCCAATGACTTGGGACATGTTGCTACATTAATTGGGATTTGCAGGGGTTGGAAACTTGATAACTTGAAAAATATGGTTGGCAACTCATGTAGCAAAGATATGTAAACTACCGTGCACCTAAATGCAGGATTAGTCGCGCTGGAATCCCCCAGGGTGCATGAAGTAGGAATGCTACTGATGTGTTTTGCGCCATGACTTAGGAGATGGTAAAGCAAAGCATCATTCCTATTCATGGCTGTGTTTGGAGCAGGGGATCTCTGGTCAGACTGAACAGTCTGTGCACATGTCATTCAATCCTTGGAGGAACCTGTTCTTTGGGGCCCGCGCTGGTGTCGCGTCATTCGCTTCCATTGCCTAGAGTTGGCACAGTGCACATGACTTGGGACATGTTGGATCATGCAGCATGAAATCTCCAAAAACAATCAAAAACATACACCTGATGACATCTCATGATAAAATGATGGAAATGTTCACTTTGTGGGGTGTCCCCTTTGAAAGCCAAAAAAACATTCAAAATCAACAATTTTAAGTATTGTCCCGAATAAGGAAAAGTTGGCTCTTTTGAATATCGAAATCAAGATTGGTGGAACTCCTTGAGAAATGAATCCAAGAACATCATGAATTTGAACTGCGCTTTGAATGAGTAGGGTTTCTCAAACTATGATTCTAGGGGGGGCTTCCTAACCCGAATCAAACAAGTATGCTTCCCCAAACGAATTGGGCTCCCCACCGCTCCAGCTTGCACAGTCCCATTGCCGGCTGGATCCTGAGGTATGTGTTGTCCCATGACTTAGGACTTGGGGTTGAGAGATCAACCACTAGGTACTGTATATCTTTCTTTCACACTAGATTGTAGAAGGGAAACCTTTTCCAAAATCCCAGAAAGATATCACGCCTTGCTGGGCTCTCTCATGGTGGTTGCGGTCTGCGTGGCTTCCATTGCCTGGAACCAGAGATCTTTGGAAGCTGATGACTTGAGACTTGCGGTTTATATCTACAGGGTTTGTATGTTTGTAGACATATATGAACAAAAATGAACATTTACAATTCATTGACAACACATAAACATAAAAATATACATACATACATTCAGAGCAACTTCGAAACTTAAATTGTTCAGAATGGTTGGGTTCAAAAAAATTGCCAAAATCCCTCAGAACGGTGTTGAGTTTTCCGAGCCCCGTGCTGCCGTGGCATCATTCGCAATCCGTTCCTCGCTTCCGACCTCACCATGACTTGGGAGTTGTGCAAGTTCCTTTGCTGTACACTTTGCGTGGTGTCACATGGATTTGATCGACAACAGCGACAAAAAAGTATAAAGATAAAACAAATGAGATTCATACCGTTAGAGTGTTTTCGAAACATTCCTCCGTAGAAGCACAGTCAGCTCCCAGAAGAAAGTATAAGAAACTCTTCAAGGACAAATTCGTGGATTGTCCTTTGGGGCCCGCACTGGTGTCGCATCATTCGATTCCAGCGCCTGGAGTTGGCATAGTGCACATGACTTGGGACATGTTGGATCATGCCACATGATATCTCCAAAAAACATACACCTCATGAAATCTCATGATAAAAACATGGAAATGTTCACTTTGTGGGGTGTCCCCTTTGAAAGCCAAAAAAACATTCAAAATCAACAATTTTAAGTATTGTC
>JAPEIX020052956.1:0-11415 GCA_026122405.2 Zoanthus sansibaricus | reverse complement strand
TTTCTTTTTTTATGTGGACTCCAACATGGCCGCCATGACGTCAGGTGAAATACTCAGGCAATACTCCATGGGCATGGCTATGGAAACTAATTTAAATGCGATTATTACTCACTATTGTGGATACCAAAAAAAAAAAAAAATGGTTTGGGTAAGTGACATTTTTTGTCCGATTACTTAACAAATCTTTTCGGTCATTAATTGATTCCAGAATGACCATAGGTTTTGTATGCAGAATATTAAAAATATTTAGCGCACGGAAAGGAACGTAAGAAGAAAAGCAAGAGTTCTGATAACAATTATACTCCGAATTGGAGATGACTAGTGGTGGATATTATACTGATATATCTGTCGCTCGTCACCGATACTGAGGGGGATAGTTGTTTTAGTATTTACTAACATGCCTTAAAAAATAAAACCAGTCAAAGATCTGGAAAGCCGTTGCATATTCTGCGGTCTCCAACGGATAGTATTTAACGAGTTGTATTCCACACGGCTTTCCGGCCATTACTAGCGAGAGACTATCGAAATGGCCCCAAAACTGTGTGCATACGTTTCCGAAATGGCGCCAAAGTTGTCGGTCAACGTTGTGAGAGCTTAAAAAACGTCAGCACAAGTTCTTCGTTCTCCATGCGGGAATAAATTAGTTAGTTGTATTTTTAAGGAACGGAAAACACAAATGACGCGTGGCATATTCCACGGTATCCCACTCGAACCATTGCATAACTACTTTATATTCACCTCAAACAATCGATTTTAATTCATCTATTCCAGCAATGATCGATATTGCAATATTTCCCCGCACGCGAAGGACTGAAAGGAACGAAAAGATTGAATTGGAAATGAAGCATTTTTGTTTTTTTTAAAAATATGTTCATGTATTTTGTACGAGTTAACGCATCTGTTAGTACTCCGCGCTGCAAAGCTAAAAATAAAGTGAAACTAAAAATATTGTACGAATGATAATGCGCTGCGAATGAAAAATGAGTCTGGGCGCTGCGTCAATAGAACCATCAAAAAAATGACTCAGAAGAGATTATTTGATAACTCCTTGATTTATTTACCATGTTGCTTGTATTTATAGTTATATTAGAATTTGAACACAAGAAACAAACACTATCGACGGCTGATTTTAAAAGATTAGCTACACCAACTCCAATTGTAATTGGTATTTCCTATCGTTAACCCTGTGTTTATCAGCTTAAACCAAGAACTAAACGAGATTTTAGATAAAAATGACTAAATTAAACTATTGAGTTCAAAGACCACATCTAAAAACAAATGTGCATGTCACAATAGGTAAAGAGAAATAGTTTGAAAGTATAGAATGTTATTTTTTTTAATTCTAAAAGTGAAATATTGAATAAACAGGCATCAAGCTTTTGCTATAACCGTACCGAATAGGAAACCACATGCATTGTATCCATAGAACGCGGAAGGAAAGAGTAACAAAGCGCATGTCAAATTGCTATTATCCTCATCAAATATAAGTTGTTTTGGGAAAACGATGAAAAGAGTTTTATCATTGACGTTGTCAATGTGTACTGCTTATTCTGCTTACTGTGGACTATGATAGCCGGTGCAAGTTTGTAACTGTATGCCTTTGATATGATCAGACAGATACCAAGTCAATAATTTTTTTGGATTTCCTAATACTAATAGTAATGAAAGTAAAATAAATTGAAGTTTACGATTTAGTATAGTTAATATAAAACAAATATACGGTCTTATACGGGTCAAGTGGGTCGCACAATTTTGGTTTTATGATCTCCTATACTAAGTAACCATTTTGATTTTCGGAGGCGGCTTGGTATATCAATATGCATTGAACTGTTCAGCTTAAGCATTTGCACTTTGCCAGCCCGAAATCTCTTCTTCAAAGGCACTCAAGCCATATACAATGTATATATATAGGACAGGCGGTGTTTTTAACGAGTTTGGGCAGTGCGCGTGTCAGGAGGGTGGCCACTTTTACTATTTTAAAATTTAAAAATGTCTGCTTACAAACCTGTTGGTTGGCATCCGTAGAGAATGGCGTCTATTCCGAATTTAAGTTTGGGACCATTCTTTCTATTGCTGGCGACTGGTTTGTTAGTCACGGGCATTTTTACGGCAGCATGTGTGGTCATTTCCTTAGAGCTGTCCCTGAATGGGAGAGCACTGCATTCAGGTGGATATTTCCATACCCTTGGTATTCTCACATCGTTACAATCTGTCTCATACAGACTGCATGGGCAGTAAACAAGGGAGGTTTTGGTGAACATGCTGTGCGATTGACTGCGCCAATCTTATTTATGATCCACCGATGCGAAGCGTGGCATTCTTATGCTTACAGACCTCCCTTTAAGCTTTTTAATGGGCATGTGCACAGTTATCACGATTGCCAATAAACGACTTATCAGTCCAATCTTCCTCTCAAGACAAGAAATTTGCTTTTAAGCGCATTCCATCACATTCGCTGTTTAACTTCAGACAAATGTCTTGCTTTTTGACAAAGTAAAAACGACCCAAAGAATTTCTGAGGAGTTGACGAGGGCTTCAATCCAATTTAAACAATATAGTGGATTTTTAGTTATGAAAATTTCATGAGTAGTGTTATCAGGCAATAAAGCTGTATCTGTTGTCCTACAATATATACCACTATCGTTTGACAGATAAAACATTATTAATCCACGAAAAGAAATCATTTTCATTGCATTTACAAAATGCTGCATTGAACTTAAAACTTATTTTCAGGAAAGGAGAATCAAGAAGTAGCCCTTTACACTAAGGAAGTCAAGTGAAACCCAAACCAACTATGGAAGGAAGACTTGGAATTTCAGCTCTTCAACAAAACGAGAACATTTTTTTTAGAGTTGCTGGATGGAGCAGTTAAAAATACCCGAAATATATTTATATCCGGGCTGTATTCTTTTACATATCTACTTATCAAATAAAAGTTTTATTTGATAAGTAGATACGAGGCGCCAGGAAAACCGAATCTGTCAGTTTTGATTGCATCCGTTGCAAATGAAATAAACTCCACACAGTTAAAAACACCCACGTCTAAACGACAGCTGGATTTTTACTTTTGTTTACTTCTAAATCAGTTCATTTTAACTTAATCGGGTCATCTCTTGTAAAAAAAACCTGTGCTGTATTCTCTACGGTCAATTTCTCCATTACCTAACGTTTATAGTTATTTCATAAGTATTAAACCATATTTGTATGTCAGAAAAAAAAAGTATATTCACATGCAACCAAAAATTTTAAACAACTCTAACAATTAAGAAGGAAACTTATCGCAATCTCGGATTGTGTTTCGAACTCACGTATTTAAAAAAGATTCCGCCCTGCTTTCTTAACGGTCAAGTCATTCTACCACATTTTAATTAATTCCAGAGCTAAGGCGCTTGGTAGGTAACTAAACTTTAAGTCAATAAACCTTTAAAAGAAGCGGATGTTGTCGGTTTAAACAAGCTAACACGTGCATAAAACCGCATTTTTTATATTCTCAAATATTTGAACAGATTTCAAGTATAAAATGGGATGGATGAGGTGATATGATGCGCGTGGGACTTTAAATTCAACTTATGAGGCCAGATTATCACTGTTTATCAACATAATCCATTTAAGTAATTTGGTTGTACTTAACCTGATATGATTCACAACGAGTACTTTGAAAGAATGATTTGAGAATCAGGAATCCCCTTTAGTGAGAAAGCACACACAAAAAATGTTGATGCGGAAGCTATGGATTTTAAGCTTAGTTTTCAAATAAACTTTCTTACCGAGCCAACTCAACAAATTTTCACACTCCTTGTCTCGACAGACTTGTTTACGCACAAACAATAGAAATTTAAGACCTTTGTTCTTATCTAAACGAATGGATTCAAAACAAAAAGATATGTTATGTAGAGAGCAAATAACTTTGTCTTGAAAAACAACTTTAATATTTTCCAAGGACCGTGTGCGCCATGTTGTAACTCATGTTGGTTCAAAAGGTTAGCCGGGGCAGACAGAAAGGTTCTGAACTAACTGTAGAAGTCGTATCAAGAATAAAAAAATACTGACAGACTCAGTCACAATAAAAAGAATTTATTTTGCTAATACCACACCTTCCTTATTATTCACCTAATACTTCTTTTATTTAATACACAGTAGAAAGTCGCTAAACTTAAACATGCAATACTGTTTAGTAAAATTACTCAATAGAGTTTCTGGCGCTCTCATTGGTGGATGGCCCACTTATTATGCCAGCTATAATCACATATCACGAATAATCACGTACCTTATAAAACAAATTTGTATTTTACGTTTCAAATATGTGTTTGCATAAAAGCAAAACTGGTAATGCAAGAATTCGCTGGTGAAAATGCACATTTCACATCTTCGTCATTTTATGAGCCATACCTTTGAATCTTTGTAACCTTACTATATGGCAGTTTAGTTATTAGTCAATACATATTTTTTATTTTACTTTAGTCAGGTATTTTATGATGTTACTTTAGTGTGATAAGGAGTATGGGAGGCAGGGGGGGGCAGAATATGGGAGAGAGCTCGGGGATGCTAACTCCTCTCCTGCCCTGGGTGGACGTGGTTGGCACAGTTGGTAAGATCTCTGCCTTCCAACCACAAGGTCCCCAGTTCGATCCCGGCATTTTGCCGAGATTTTGTGTGACCTTCTTTTCTGCCTAAACTAACTCAGCTTTCCATCCTTCTGGGGTAGGTAAATGAGTACCAGCATCTGCTGGGAGCTAACCTGTGATGGACTAGTGTCCCATCCAGGGGAAGTTGAAGACTCTCACCCGCTTAACACCACAGAAACCGGAGATAAGCACCGGCTCCATGGGCCACTAGGCTCGTAAAGGATTCAATGGCATTTGGTCATGGAAAAGTCATTGAATTTCATTCTTAATTCTCAGTAAGAGCACTGTGCCAGAATACAAAAAGGAAACTAAGGATTTTGGTTTTACAAACTTCTTTCCTAATGATCAAGTTGTAAGTCCAAAATTGGGTTCAATTTGTCCAAAACCACCGGCGCTACTTCAAAGGCCCAAATTCAAAGTTCGCCTTTCTCTGCTCGGCATACTTCAAAGACGATTGTTAGTAAGATGCGATAGTCACTTTGAATATAATTTACATTTTTCATTATTCAGTGTGTTATTTTTACAGAACAGAAAACAGCGTGCTGATAAGCATAATTTAGTAGTTTTGTACATAGTGCAAGCCTGATAAATGAAGATGTTAGTTGATGCTACCGAAGCGTTTTGCAAATTAATAAAATTGTATTGCACTTACAGCCCTTATGCTTATACCCCTAAATTTTACGTCACAAGCACTGTACTCACAATAAACCCGCCCGAGTACCTTGACCATTTTAGAATCAAAAAACCAAGTTTAAAACGCGTATAAAATCGCTACTTTTAATTTTACACATCTCAAACTTTGAATCGTATGTTTGAAATGTTATATTTTCCATGTGTGCAAAAACAATTTCACTTCATAGGCATTTAAATTTCTGCAACAAGTGTATTAGGTGAAAAAGTTGTTAAAATGACATACCTGTTTATTCAATTCGTGAAGGTGGTGAGCTTAAGAGCATGTTATAATTTCTGATCATTTTATAAAAAGTAACCCTTTTCAAGTAGAGTTAGATAAACGGTGCAGAGTATCATCAAAAATGAAAACTCTTGGCAATTAGCTTGATTTTTTTCCGGCATAAGCTGGCGAACGTGCCATGTCTTGCAATAGTAAACTTACTCAGCGGTACAAACGCTCTGGTTCCGCCAGCCGCTGTAGGTCCACAAACAGTCAGTGGCTACTATTTATCATGACAAAGGCAAGAAATCAATTTGGATAAAATGAGTTTTTACTTGTAACTCTCTGAAAGTTTAATTTATTTCGTTGAACATTTCGAACGGAAAGTATTTAGAAAGCGGCTTTTTTCTATTTAGAGTAAAAAAATAAAACTCGATTAGTGGGTTTACACTAAAATGATTAGCATATCTCAGTTTCGTGGGGTAGACATCATTAGTATTAAATTGAAGCATATGGAAATCCTGCATTCTGATTGGCTACAGTCGGCTTTTAGCCTCATGGGCAATAAACATTTTGTGAGTTAGCGTCCAACATCTATTTTGTAGTTATTATTATTTGGTGGAGTTTCGTAAGTCCTGCATTCTAGTGTCTACATTAATAGACGTCGAAAAAAACCGAATTTTCCAAAACTGGACTCCCTTAGAAAGTGTGCACCTTAATGAATCCCTAGCAAGTCTGAATTTTTTTCGGACTGCTTTCTTGTTGCAACGTAGATTGCTGTACATCACCCCTGAAATTCTAATCACAATATCTTTACTTAAAACGCTGTGCAAAGTTAGTTAGAATAAAGAACCCATTTTGTTAGATTCGATTGCTGCTTGTCAGTTTACAAAATGACTGAATGGATTTCAGGTGAAGAAGCGAGTTCCATTACAAGGTGAAGAATTGGAAAAATATCTTGAGGAGGAGAAGGAAAAGGCTAAAGAAAGCAAAAAACAAGCAAATGTTGCATCTGCTAAAAGGTATACAACAAGTTTAAATTAACATTATTCTATGTTGCATTACATTGCATTGGGTTGTGTTGTGTTGCATTACATTGCATTGGGTTGCGTTGTGTTGCATTACATTGCATTACATTGGATTGGGTTGCGTTGTGTTGCATTACATTGCATTACATTGCATTGGGTTGCGTTGTGTTGCATTACAGTGCATTGCATTACATTGGATTACATTGCATTATGTTAAATTGCATTACATTACTGTACATTATATTGGATTACATTGCATTATATTACATTACATCACATTGCATGATATTATATTATATTACATTGCATTATAGTACATTGCATTGCATTACATTATATTACATTGCATAATATTACATTGCATTGCGTTACATTGTGTTGCATTACATTGCATTGCATTATATTGCACTTCATTACATTGCATTACATTACATTGGATTACATTGCATTATATTACATTACATCACATTGCATTACATTATATTATATTACATTGCACCATATTACATTGCATTGCATTGCATTACGTTGTGTTGCATTACATTGCATTACATTACATTATATTACACTGCATTGCATTACATTGCATTACACGACTTTAGTATTCTTCAACATGTCTTGAGCAAAACTCGCCATCTTGTTCGATATTGCACATTCGGACCCAGGTCATGTGGGCACATTCGTTGTCGTTTTCTAATACTCTTCTCAAACTGTGATTCGGCCAACCACTTTGCGTCTCTTGCCTTGAGGTGTCCAGCAAAACGCTTGTCTAGTGATGGACTTGTCTGGTTGGTGCAATCCAGTTCCACCTACTGCACCTGAAGGACTTTCCAATTGGCGATTCCTTGTTGCTTAACGTTAAAATACAACTCCGTAAACTACAGTTTGAAAATGATCGTGTCATGTGGCAATACAAGTAAAATGTGCCCGTGGTTGTTGTGAGACCAGCCGTTATCTTTAATATGATTTGTGACACATAATCTATCCATGGTTTAGTTAATGAGACCCTGGAAACTTGTTAAAATAGGAGATGCTGAAACTAAAAGTTAAATGTTTGAAACTCCCATTAGACAAGACAATTTTTCATGCAGCTTGTTTTACAATGTCTAAAGACGAGTTATACAACCTTTTATAGCAGCAAGTACCACCCCGCGTGAGACAAGTACCACCCCACGCGAGACAAGTACCATCCCATGCGAGACAAGTACCATCCCATGCGAGACAAGTACCATCTCATGCAAAACAAGTACCACCTCGTGCGAGACAAGTACCATCCCTTGCGAGACAAGTACCATCCCATGCGAGTTAAGTACCACCTTGTGCAAGACAAGTACCATCCCATGCGAGACAAGTACCACCCCGCACAAGACATGTACCAACCCGTGCGAGACAAATACCATCCCTTACGAGAGAAGTACCATTCTGTGAAAAGTTATATTGTGCTACGCATGTCAGTTCAGGAACAAGCAATGAACGCAGTTGTTTTCACAAGTATATATCAAAGAAAACATATTAAAAGTCCTATACACGGGCCACTTGCAGAGTTTTTGGTTCCAAATTTTGCCGACCTCTGTTCCGTCTGTTCACAGCATCACTGTGTGATTATGTGATAATGTCTAGCGTTTGATTTTATGGTGATTGCATTCAAAAGAAATTTTGTTTTACAGAACAACTCGACAAAATTTTTAACCTTTCTCATAGATTTGCAATGAAACAACAATGGACTTTAAATGTATAAGCATCCGCGTGAATGTGGTAGGTTTGACCAGTTTTGCGTGTTGCTAATAAGAACCTCTACTTTCAGCCGCAGACACACCATGGAGGACAGCGACAGTGAAAGTGATGAGGAGGTTGATGGTGCTAACATGAGACACGACCTCATGATGGCCGATGAAAAGGTTAGCTTTCCTTGTGCTTGATTGGCTCTGTAATATCTTTTTAATCGTGTTTTCTTGAAAGGGCTATAGGGGGCACCAAACATAGTGGAAGACCACGAACTAGGGACAGATAATCTATTATTACTAGTAGTAATCCCAGATTATAAAGTGCGTTCGACATAATGGTGTTCAAAAATCGACACTTGTTAATTAATATTCTTTTTTGTCATTTTAAAAATAAATTTGATAACTTAAGGATTTGTTTCTTCAGTTTCTCCACAATTGCTAATATGTTAGAGGATAAAATGGAAACAGTTAAGAGCGTTTGTAAAAATTGAGACATGGCGGTACAGCTTCAAAAGTCAAAATTATTGATACTTTGCCCGAATAACACTTTTGGGGAACTATTTGGAAAATGTTATCGAAGCTTTCTGAAAATTAGTAGTTTTCAAGAAATTCAGAAAAACCGAAAACTCGTGTTTAATTTCATTATATATGCAAAGTTCAAGCTTAAAGACGCTCTCAAGTGTTGTACTCATTAAATTACTCAAAATGGCGCAGATTTGGTACAAACCCCAAAAAATCAAGAAAATTCACGCATGTAAAAGCACAGGGATCCCAAGATTAGGGTTGCGTTCTCCTAACGTTGAACGCAATTAAATTTTTGCAAAAGATATCGTGACTAGTGGTTTTAAACGGTTTTAACAGGTCTCTTAATAATTGTTGTATTGTATATAAAATACCATGCAGATCCAACAGATTCCAATTAGTTAAGAAAATGCTGGAAAAATTAAAATTGGTTAATATTTTCTGAAAAACGTTGCGTCATCTAATTTAAAAACTGAAATTTCTTATGCAATTTCACCCGGTCAGTGACGTGAGGTCATCAACATCTTTCGGCAAAAATTGTCGACCAGATTTATACTCAATAATATCTTTGATCAAGCCGTCGATCCAAGATTTCAATTCAGTAGCATCTTTGAACAAGCTCTCATTGATCCTAGATTTCAACTCTGTAACATCTTTGATGAAGCCATCATAGATCCAAGATTTTAATTCAGTAACATCTTTGAACAAGCCATCATCGATCCTAGATTTCAACTCAGTAAAATCTTTGATGAAGCCATCG
The DNA here is from genome assembly GCA_026122405.2 of Zoanthus sansibaricus. NCBI lineage: Eukaryota > Metazoa > Cnidaria > Anthozoa > Zoantharia > Zoanthidae > Zoanthus > Zoanthus sansibaricus. Next base: position 1,864 of record JAPEIX020052956.1, on the reverse strand, counting down.
TCGATCCAAGATTTGAACTTAGTAACATCTTTAATCAAGCCATCGATCCTAGATGTCAACACAGTAGCATCTTTGATCAAGCCATCGATCCTAGATGTCAGCTCAGTAGTATCTTTGATCAAGCCATCGATCCTAGATTATAACTCAATAACATCTTTGATCAAGCCATCGATCCTACTGTCCATAAATGCGAGCATAAATCAATCAAATACGGATTCTTGAACTTGATCATTTCAAAAACATACTTTGGTGATGAAATTATCAATGCCCTCCTGCTCAATTTCCTTGCCACCATCTTTCTCGTCAAAATAATCATCTTGAAAGATATGTACAATCAGTTTTCTGTTGCTAATTTTGCGTAGTTTGCTGTTTTTCGCTCACTTTGCTGGGTAGAACCTTCGCTTTACAGTTTTCGTATGTTTTACTGTTAACTAAATTAGCATTCTGCCACATCATTCTATCGAGTTCATATCAGTGTCCCTTCTAGTAAAAGCTTTTCATCAATTTAACATTATAGAACCGGGATAGTCGGAAGGTCAGTGGACTAATAGGTTCTTTAAAGGAGAACTGAATGCTACAACTAACCTATTTTTGTTTGAAACTATTGGTATAGTAGATTAGTAGATTAATTCACATTGAGAAATTAGATATAGAGAAAAAAACTTTCTAGAAAAGGTTTGATACCGTGGTTGCTAATGAGATTGTCAGCAGTATGATATGAAATAGGTTATGATATTCAGAGCTTAAATATGGCAATGTGCTTCGAAGTCTTGATATTTTCTGGGCAATCAGTGTCTTGCAAAGATTTTTACTTTAATAGCACCCAAAAGCCGCACAATAACCATGGTTTTCCTCGTTTTAATCATTCTAGTATCGTAACCTACGTAATAAGCTACCGCTGACATAGCATATTGAGCCGCCGATCAAATTTTGTTGATTTGTTAGAAAATCTCAATTTTTTCTGAACTGATCGGCCAACATCTTAAAAAACTTCGTATAGTTGTTCTACTATGCTTGAATGTTTAAACGATGAAAAGTCAATTTTAGGGTTCAGTTCTCCTTTATAGGAAGCAAAGCCTCGAAGGCTTCTCGTGAATAGACTTTGGATTTAACTGTAACAACAACTAATATATAATTCGAAACGTCAAGGTAACGGTTCACTGTACCAAAAGAAAAATTAGAAATGAATATCTATAATTTTTCAAGGAACAGAACGCTGTGGCACATACATGTACTTCAATATAAAGGTTTCAGTGTCATTTAGATATTGAAATATGTCAAAAACCTGTTATAGAGTCATTTTTGTCAAATAGCAAATGATTGTGTAGCGATTGACGGCGCCATTGTTTTTAGCACTAAATGAGATTGTAAGGTCAGTCAACAGATTTTGTTCAAATACAGTTAGAAAGCGCTGCCGTTGGTAATTATTTCTATACATTCAGCGTTGTTAAAAGGGAACATTTTATGACAAATTTGTGACAGGTTCCCATGCAGTTTTTATCTGTAAATGTCCATTATGTTTTAAACTGTAATTTTTTGCTCTTTGATTTTGTAGCATATTTAATGTAAATTTAGCTTTGTTGTAACTATGTTGTTTCCTTTTTCCTCTTCAAGGTTATCAACCGAAAGATATGTACACTTACGTAACGTATGAATTTCCTTACCCAAATGTAAGTATTTTAGTATTATTAGTAGTAGTAACGGTAGTACTAGCATTAATAGTAGCTTCTACAGCAGCAGCAGAGCAGCAGTAGTAATAGCAGTAGTAGCAGTAGTAGTAGTGGTAATAGTAGTAGTAGTAGTAACAAGCTTTATTGGCATGATATAAAACAGTTGTTACATATTGCCAAAGCATTACTTTTCA
>JAPEIX020052886.1:0-11417 GCA_026122405.2 Zoanthus sansibaricus | reverse complement strand
CAGACGTGTAACAGTTACAATGCTTCAGATATAGGTCTGTAGACGTGCAAGTATGATAATGCTTCAGATATAGGTCTATAGACATGTATATAGGTCTGTAACGTGTAAGGGTGATAATGCTTCAGATTTAGGTCTTCAGACGTGTAAGAGTTACAATGCTTCAGATATAGGTCTATAGACGTGCAAGTGTGATAATGCTTCAGATATAGGTCTGTAGAGATGCAAGGGTGATAATGATTCAGATATAGCTTTGTAGAGGTGCAAGGGTGATACTGATTCAGATATAGGTCTTCAGACGTGTAAGGGTTATAATGCTTTAGATATAGGTCTGTAGACGTGAAAATGTGATACTGATTCAGATATAGGTCTTCAGACGTGTAACAGTTACAATGCTTCAGATATAGGTCTGTAGACGTGCAAGTGTGATAATGCTTCAGATATAGGTCTATAGACATGTATATAGGTCTGTAGACGTGTAAGGGTGATAATGCTTCAGATATAGGTCTGTAGATGTGCAAGGGTGATAATGCTTCAGATACAGGTCTGCAGACATAGAACTGCAGAGCTGTACATTTAACGTTTCAGACAAAGATCTGCTGAGATGTAAGAATGGTAACACTTCAGAAAAAGATGTGCTGAGATGTAAGAGTGGTAACGTTTCAAACAAAGATCTGCTTAGATGTAAGAGTGGTAACGTTTCAAACAAAGATCTGCTTAGATGTAAGAGTGATAACGTTTCAGACAAAGATCTGCTGAGATGTAAAAGTGGTAATGCTTCAGAAAAAGATCTGCTGCGATGTAAGAGTGGTAACGTTTCAGACAAAGATCTGTTGAGATGTAAAAGTGGTAATGCTTCAGACAAAGATCTGCTTAGATGTAAGAGTGGTAACGTTTCAAACAAAGACCTGCTGAGATGTAAGAGTGGTAACGCTTCAGACAAAGATCTGTTGAGATGTAAAAGTGGTAATGCTTCAGACAAAGATGTGCTGAGATGTAAGAATGGTAACGTTTCAGACAAAAATCTCCTGAGATGTAAGAATGGTAACGTTTCAGACAAAGATCTGCTTAGATGTAAGAGTGGTAACGTTTCAGACAAAGATCTGCTGAGATGTAACAGTGGTAACGTTTCAGGCAAAGATCTGCTGAGATGTAAGAGTGGTAACGTTTCAGACAAAGATCTGCTGAGATGTAAGAGTGGTAACATTTCAAACAAAGATCTGCTGAGATGTAAGAGTGGTAACGTTACAGGTAAAGATCTGCTGAGATGTAAGAGTGGTAACGCTTCGAACAAAGATCTGCAGAGATGTAAGAGTGGTAACGCTTCAGAGAAAGATCTGCTGAGATGTTAGAGATGTAACGCTTCAGACAAAAATCTGCTGAGATGTTAGAGATGTAAGAGTGATAACGTATATATCTGATTCATATTCATGTATAGACGATATGACCACAGTTTAAGGTCCTTTGAAACGGACAACAAATTTTGGTCAAACATTATCAAACATTGTTGGACGCAATATGTTTGACCCTTTTGAACAGCAAAATAATACATGTTGGATGATTTTGAACGATGTTGGACGAAGTTTGACTTTGTTCCAACTTTTCATTCAACATCGTCCCATATTTTCGTTCACGTAATCAACAATATGCCATCATTTCGTAACTGGTACCAAAATCAACACTGTTGGTTAATTGGTGTTGGATTCGTTTGAAACACTCTGGCATCTAACACAACCCACACTGATAAAACATCGTCCAAGAACACCCAACAATGTTGGATAGTGTTTAAACAAGTTTGATCGGTTTGAACAGGTCTTTACATAAAAAAAACTATATGTACTTTTGAGTTTATAGCAGCTCCATAATTTGAGTTGATATCTAAATATAAGATGAATACAGCGTAGTTTCATAAATTTTCTTTCATAAGGTAACAAAGGTGATACCAATCTGTTTTCAAACAGTGAAGCAAATAAATAAATACAATGAACAGATTGTATATATTTTCTTTATTTATTCCGCAACCTAACCCACAAAAGAAAGATTATCATTAAAAACTGTAAACGCACCTTTCCAAAACTGCCTTTTCCAATTACTTTAAGAAATAGAAAATCACTAGGTTTTGCTCTGGAATACAATGAAAAGATCCGTTAGTTTGAAATTGATAACTGAACAGACATAACTAAAATGCAGCTAAAAATAAATAGCAAAACAATTACTGTTTATCAGCAGAATACCTAAATTGCAAGCAAACGAAAGCCAATGGATTTTAACTTATATTCTTATATTGTTTTATAATTGTTCCTTTTGTCCCTAATGATTTTACTTCAAAAAAAGGAGTTACAGATGCTATTGGTATCGTGTAATCACGTGACTATACCTTGACAACCGTTGCTAACCGCCATAATGGCTTACAACTGTTGAAAACATTTTAGTCTGAGTCTGGATTGAGGGTGGAAATTTACCAAATCAATGGCAAAATGAAGGAAGAAAATTCGAGCCAATGTGTGACATCACGTCCAAGTAGAAAATTAGAATTGGAAATCGTACTAGTTTAAATTCATCTTGAAAATAATTTCCACGAAAGAGTTTTTCAAAAAGTATCAAACTTGCATGAGCCAGTAGGGGAAATGAAATGTTAGCTATTTGAAAACTCACGAGTGTAAATTTATTTGCAAACTGAACAAAAAAGATTGTGTGTTTACTTATTGATTAGCGATTCCACATCGAAAAGTTAACACATTTTTTTTCCGTGCGTATGCGCAGTAGACACAAGAAACTGTGCACTGAAAACTGCATTGCTCTCAGCCAATCAAAATCGATTGATTTATGTTATCGATTGATGTATGTTAACTGTATGATTGATGTATGTTAACTGTATGTTATACAATAAAATTAACTGGGAAAAATCTAAAAAATTCAAAAAATAAAGTAAAATATTTAAGTGGCTCGATACCTAAACCTTTTTCCTCGAAAATATTTTGTTTCTGGAACTTTAATTGCCAAAATATTGTTACTATTTTTTTTGGCATTCTGGCAACGAAATTGCCGCAACATTCATCTTGTGTGTCAGTACTGACCAAAACTGAAACTTTTTTACAAAGTTTTTTTTCCTTAGCATTTTCATTTTAGCCTCAGATCATGTTTAATTTCTTATTAAGTTTGTTCTTATTAAAAAAAAACTAATATAATTTAAGTATGTTATTGATATAAAAACTTGCAAAAGGTCGAACTTTCAACTACATGATGGCAAGAAGATACTGTTCATTTACAACAAAAAAATCAGGCAAATTGATTCTCAATGAAAACAGCATGATGAAGCTCGAAGATAATAAAAAAAAATAAGAAATAAACTTCGAGAGCTGATCGAACGTTTTCACCTGCTCGAGAATTCGGGCAATTTTTTTTACCAATCTTTTTTAAAATTATAATTTTTCGAATATAAAACAAAGAGAAATTAAACGAAACTGCAAATTCTTACAACTTGTAGACATTCAATCCTATTACTCACTTCGGCATTTTCGTGCTTCATAGCGTTATGAAAACACACTTGTTAACCAATCCAAACTATTTTCATAATCGACTTTGACAGGAAGAACACAAATTTCTTGTTGTTAAACTACATGACTGTATTACAGTTCAAAAATTATTTCTCTTGACACTAGATTTTTTGAACAGGTGAAATGAACAATAGCTCTCAACACACTTTGAACAACAAATATATCTTGCACTTTCAAAACAGTCAGTCACGTTGAGAATTTCTCCGCCAATCGATAAGCTTTGGCCTGAAAGATCTTCTTAACACATGAAATTCAAATTCAAATGTGTACCCATGTATCAATTTCTACTCTGTCAAGGTTTATTTATGGTTGTAATCTTACTTTGGATTGTGTGACTCCCCCAAGTCAATTTTATCGGCATCTTTTACCTACGATATCAATTAGTAAGAATAACTTGTTAGTCTTTTATATACTGGAAATATACTTTACCATGCGGACATTGAACCTCAAATTCTGAACCCAAAAAAAGAAACCAGGTGAAAAACGTGATTAAATAATTTCCTGCTGTTCCTTAAACGTACCTTTAATCAAAAGCAAATAAGAAGTTACGATATATTTGTTGAGGAGTAGAGTTTTAACGTTTAACAAGAAATTCAGTAAAAGTTTAATTTTAATATGTATTTGGTGACTTTTTTATCTCGAGGAAAATGAACAGGCATGTACAAAATGGGTTTACAGAGCAGTAACAATAATTTAACGCCTCCTGGTTAGCCTAATTGGTAAGGTGCCAGTCTATCGTGCGGGAGGCTCGGGTTCGATTCCGGGCCGGACCAACACTCTGGGTCTTAAAAAAATTGAGGAGAAAGTGCTGCATTTGCTCTAACATCTGCAAACGGTTAGACTTTGCCGTCTTCTCGGATAAGGACGTTAAATCGTAGGCCCTCGGAGACTTCTGTGTTTGTGTGTGTATGTTTGCCAAGTGAAAAGTCTCCGTCCACCTTTCAGTGGTAAAGATGGTGTCCCTAATTAGTAGGCCTTTGGCCGGCTATAGTATATAGCCAAATAAATAAAGTTATTATCATTATCATTATTATTATTATCATTATCATTATTATTAACTGATAAAAAAATCATGAATCCATGTTTAGCTGGAGGAGCCTGAGCTCAACAGCTTTTGCGGAGGATCAAAACTCGTAAACAATAATACGTTACCAGTGCATACCATTTGAAAATCCTTGGTGAGTGAAAAAATGCTCACCTAGTACCTGAGATGACTGAGGTGAGCGATTTTTGCCTTAGTATTATTAGTGTCCATAAACAATGTTGTTCTCACATCATCTAAACTGAACAATTTTCTCTTCAAATCCGACAAAAAGAAAAGCTTTCCTTAAATTTTAGTTGGAGATAAACAATAACGCGAACAGTCAGTAACAAAGGCCGTACAATAATATCTCAATCATATATCTATTTATCGCTCCTCTCAGATTGATTTTGCACGAGCGATGGTGATACAAAATTTGGACCTTGCAATAATAGATGAAACCTACCTAGAAATCTTAACCTTATCTTACCTCAACGCTACAGCACTATATGAAATAAGGGAGTTCCACGGTTCATCTTTGCTTCAGTTTATTGCAACTATAATTCCAATACTAGTAGTAATCATGGATTCTGTAAGCGCGTTCGTTCAATTATAAATCGTGGAGAGTTCGATTTGTTGTGAGCGTTGTTAGATTCGTAGAGCAAAGAGTCTTAAGTGATTTCTATTTTCTCCTTGGAAGGAGCTTTTTCAAATTCTTTTGAGAGTGCTGTCTTCAATATCATGTCATCAATAATCTTTCTCCACTTGGTTGATCGCAAACAAAATGACGAGACTTTGCACCAAAGATCACGAGGTGTCGAAACCTAATCGATCAGCGTAAGACGTGGAAACGAGGCTAAGTCAGTGAATGACATTTTGCTATAGATCGAGCGACATTAGGCAGCGTTCGTCGAACTCAGGCAATAACTTTACTAGAGCTAGAACTCTAATAATACATAAAGCTACCAGTGAGTCATTGGGCTCTACGATTGTATTACAAACTTTAGTAAGCTTTGGTTTTTATGCTAATCGGGTTGGAAATTCATGTTCTTAAAATTATATAAGTTATGGTTTTAATCACTCCAAAGGACTTCAGTCCGAAACGTCAATAATAAATTCATTTGCAATTATTATTACGGTGTCAAACTTATTCATTTGTAAAACTGTTTCTGTAGAACTACCAACGCAGGATTCCATTTACGACAAGTATATAAAGTTATGAACTTGTATTATCTATGGTCCCTCTAGTCTGAAATAGTTTGACCTTAATATCTGTATCTAACAACTTTTTCCGTTTAAAATCTACTTTGCAAGCCTGGAATTAATATTATTCCTGCCAGTTTCAAGTCATAAACAGGAAAAATATCTAATAGCTTTACTAATGAATACAAGAAATAACAAACACATTAAGACTCATACATGGCTATCATCCTCTTTCTCGGGATTATCTTGATCTTCCTCATTACCCATTTGTGCATTCTTTCGGTTATCTAAGGACAAAAATTCCCTCACATCTGCGCTGTGAAACATAAACCAAATCAAAAAATTATTAGCGTTATAATTGTGTACGAACATGTCGTTATCTAAAATTAAAAACATTAGCCACTGATAATGAATCATCATCATCATCATCGTTGTCATCATCGTCATCATCATTGTTGTCGTCATCGTCATCAATCATTATCATCATCATCATTTTTACCTCAGTCAGGATTTATTTCTTTTTCAAGGAGTAACTGACTTTCTTTCCATGACTTGGTGCAACTTTTCTACATCACTCGGTCATTTGCATCCTCAAACTTCACACCAACTTTACGACACTTTTTCTCCATCATTCTTTTCCAACCCAAATTCGGTCTTTCTCTTCCTATTCTGCCTTCAATCTCAACATTCCATGCCTGTTTCACACACTCGTCATCATCCTTTCTCAATACTTGACCCAACCATCTCAAACTTCCTTAGCTAACTGTTTCAACAATTGAAACTTTTAGTCCTAGTCTTTCCACTAACTCTCTTGTAAGACCTTTTTTAGACTTTTTAATGCCAAAAGTCAAAAATTTTAAGACTAATTTTCTGAAAAAAAACCCAGAAGTAGAGCACTTGCTGATAAACACTTTAATTTATATGGTAAATAAGATCAAACCTTTACAAAAATCTAAACTTTATAACCGAATAACAACAAGAGTTCTTATTATCAAGGGCAGACTCACGGCACTTCGTATGGCACGGTCAATTCAATTGCGGTCAATAATGTGAAAGAAGTGAATGTCCCGTTAAAATTGTTCCCCCGATATACAGAGAATACGTCGGAAAGAAAAAACTTACTTTTATTCCCATAACATATTTAATGCCTTTTAAGACCCCAAACCAAAATTCTAGCAATTCTAGACCTTTTTAAGATCTTGGTTTATTTAATGACTTTTAATGACCCGCGAAAGCCCTGAGTACTTACTTCTGAATTACTTCAGGCCAGCTAAGTATTTTTTGGACGAAGTCATTTAATCCTTGTCTTCTCATTTTGATAAAATCTGTTAGTAGAACAAACTCAGTAAGGTGTTAATGAATAACTAGCACATATACCAAAGGATGTGAAACACACATAAAAATCTATTACGATTACATAATATATATTATGAGTGAATTTTACTGTTCATGCCTGAAATAACATTCATTAAGTGTTTGATGAACATTTAATGTGTCTCCCAAAGCCCAACCCCTCATCCTCATCGTGGGAGGTGAAAACAGGTAAGGTTGTCCAACAAAGCTCTGGTAAAGCTACATAGATTAATCCCCAGTGAAGTACCAATTACAGAATGATTGATGAATTCCAACCACACCATTGACTCAGAGAAAAAGGACTTGTCTCAAAGACTGAGAGTGGCACAGTGCAAGCAAAACTGCATAAATCCCGTATGGTCGTATCTACCTCTCTTTCAAAAGCCTATCTTTATTTTAGGTATATGTATCAATCTGGATGATCAACAATCATTGCTAATAAAACGAAATTCCACAAAATATTAACTCTGGGATGAAGACACATTGGACCTCATTGAAAGAGACAAAACCGGCTGATGACATCACAACTACACAAGCTATCAAGATGATGAAGCATCACATACACAGGGTTTGGCATTTATGTGCCATCAATATGCTGGAGCATCACATACAGAGGATGTGACCTTCATGTGCCATCAAGATGCTTTAGCATTGCAAACACAGGGTTTGGCCTTTATGTGCCAACAAGATGATGGAGCACTGCATACACCAGGTGTGGCCTTTATGTGCCAACAAGATGATGGAGCATTGCATACATAGAGTTTGGCCTTTATGTGCCAACAAGATGATGGAGCATTGCATACACAGGGTTTGGCCTTTATGTGCCAACAACATGATGGAGCATTGCATACACAGGGTTTGGCCTTTATGTGCCAACAAGATGCTGGAGCATCACATACACAGGGTGTGGCCTTCATGTTAATACCACATGCAAGCAGATCATTAATTTCCTGGGAATCCATCAACCAAAGGCCAATAACAGATAAATTTAGAAACAACCATAAAAGGATTACAACTTAAATCATTCAGTGCTATGTACCAACCAATGATGCAAAGCATCCTCAGTCAAACAATAGAGGTAAGCAAGGCGGTGAACCCAATCATTGTGTGAAAAATGGGAAAGATAATTGTGGGGATAAACAAAAACTGGGTAAGATGATCAAGAGCAGAAAAATGTTTGCAGACTTTTTTTTTCACTTTTCAAATCTGTCACTGAAGGCTGTAATTCCACAAAAATCACACAAGAGTAAGAGTAATCACTAAACTCTAAAAAGATTACATCAATCTGTGATTCAACAAAATTCATGTGATTACGTCTTGACATAAGAGTAAGAAGAGGAGCACCTGTAGGATCAGATCAAAATCAACTTATTGCAAAAAAAGTTGAAGCAATGCTATACTCTAACAAATCCTAGGGTGAAAAAAATGCAAGATTCCTTAATGAAGGGAACTACAGGTAATTTTAAAGATAAGTATATTACACAGATATTTTCCACTTCTAGATCTGGACAGGGAAGACAAGTGGAATGTGATAAAGAACTTGTTAAAGACATCCTTGGCAGAGGTATAGTTACAGTTGTTGCACAAAAAACAGTATCTGTGAGGTAAATCTATAAGGAGAACTGGGCACAGAGTTACAGTATCCAAAAATGTGCCATTGTAATCCACTATGTTGCACACAAAACTGAACAGTTAGTGTCTGTAGATTCAGCAAAGTTCACATCCTACATCCAAACTTTTGAGGCAACCATTAGGATCATTTTCAATTTTTATCATTTTATCAATTTTCCCCAAAGCAACAAGGTAATTTAGCTGAGACGGTAGATCTTTCATCCACCATCAGTATTTTCAATAAGCACTGACATCCGACAAAGAGCGTCAACTACCTCGATAAGAGAGGTCGGCTACTTTTTCCCTAACTTGAAGTAATTAAAGAAAGGTTGTACTTTCAAAAAAAACTAAAATTTATTCTGATGGGCTCGGATGTACTTTTTACCTGCCCAGAACGCTGGAAATAGCGTTTCAAAGCTTCCAAATTTCAAATTTTTTTCCATAGGACAAGGGCCCTTACAGCCCCTTGTTAATACCATTGCCCACTCTACTCAAACTGGCTGCCTACTTCAAACTTTATTGAAACCCCTTCACCATGCTCACAAATTGTATTCTTCTGTCAAGGCTGTCAGGTGGGTAGTATGCAAATCTTGTGGTTTAAAGGCAATCAAGAAAAACTTTGCTTTATCTGTTATGTGCACTGCAGATGCTACTGATAGAGCTAGCATGACAGGATGCTACAAGGAAAGGTATCCATTATTTACAAGAAGATCACTACACTTCGTTATGATGCTTCATTTTATATGTGTATGCCCAATTTGCTGGATGTTAGCATAGAAATCTCCCATAATCATCCAGCTTGAAATGCTTACAAGTTCAAGATATCATATATAAACCACAAAGAAGCTTACAAGCTTTGTAAAAACAACGGAAGAGAACATTAAGGAATTCTACGAGAATCTCATGAGAAAGTCCAACTTACTTGTGTGGAATCACTGGTATCTTTCAAGAAGACAGTGCTCAGCATGCAAAAACTGCTGAAAAAGGCACACACATACTGTACCTCAAATCACTGTGGACCACTTCGACAGAATTGTACAAGAAGTGAAAGTTGGCCAGAAGAATTTCAAGGCAGTGGATGAGTGACTTAGGGGGCACCATTTCCAGCAAAGTCTTGACTGATCAATATTCACATAGCCAGCTAGATTGCAAAAGCTTTGGCAACATTTGGATGCTTCTCATGCAGTCTTAAACACTTGGGAAACCCGCCTGTCCTCAAAATACAGTATTGCTGTTTAACTGTGAGACCTGGACAGCAAAATAGGTCAAGTTAAGGCAACTGTACAGTTTTTATTAACTGAGATGTTGGGATTGAAGGAAACAGTGGTTCAGATGGCAAAAGCGAATGGAGTGAGATAATACGGGCATGTGTTAAGGAGGGATGATGGGCATGTTTTGAGAAAAGCATTGGAGTTTGAAATGAGGGAAAAGAGAAAGCTAGGACGACCGAGGAAGACATAGAAAATGCAAGTGGATAAGGAGAGAAAGAGCTCGAGTCTTGGTTTGAAGAAGGAGGATGCATTGAATCGAGCGAGATGGACAGTGGGAGTAGGAGAGATTGCTGCCAGAGTGGGGTAAATCTGGCCACAGGGATAAACTTGGATCAAAATTGGAATTGATTGATTGATTTTCAGTTCCTTCATCACACTGCATGGATCACCTGGGAAGACTGGATTGCAAATATTGAGGTGATACATACTGAAGGCACGTCTGCGTTGGACTGGGTTTGTTGCACAGATCATCTATGTGGTTACCATGCATCATTCTGCCTGGTGAACGTTAGCAAAACAACAGCAAAAGGAAAAGAAAAGAGTGTATTGCCTGACAGCGACCAGTGTCACCACATTTACAGCCTGGCAATTGGCTGACGTTCTACTGCAGTTTTTAGATCTGTCGTATCTGATAGCCTCATTTATACTCATTTACCAATCTCTCAAAGAACGCTGCATCAGCTTTGGAAGAAAAGAAAGTCACAAAACTTCAGCAGAGCATGCATGGAATTAAACTCAAGACCTTGTGGGTGGAATAGAGATCTTACCAAGTGTTCTAATTACTACACTGCCGCTTACTGTAACATTTTCAAAATCAGAAGTAACTTTCTTTCACCCCTTAAATCCCAAACACCACACATAATTCTTTGCTAATTTCGCCAAACACAAATTCACACTTTTCATGAAAGAAGTTTACTGTAAATGAAATAAGTCACATTCAGGTCAGTAGCCAGGGAAAAGATTTAACCGAGGCAGTATGAACATCAATTTGGCCATGCGAGCGCTGAAGGAAAATTTTTGAAATTTTCATCCTTAGCATCGCTGAAAATGCACCAAATTTATAAAATCGGTACAAATATTCCGGAGGTACAAAGCAATTTTTACTCAAGCAACTCGACTTTGAATGTGAATTATGTAGATCTCAGTGGCAACAATTAAAATTCTTAGCCAGATTTAGACAAAATAAGCCACACTGCTCCGCCAGCGTAGATTACTGTTGAAACTGCTTTATGTAAACTGGCATGATTATTTTGTTTTATAAAAACTTTTTTTTCAAAATTTTTACTGAAGCAACAGCCTCAGTTCACCTCAACCTAGCTACAGGCCTGACATTAAACACTGTTAAATCACATTGTTATACCTGCCAATTTTTAAAAAAATTTAGGCGAGGTACTTTTGATTCTG
>JAPEIX020052841.1:0-11417 GCA_026122405.2 Zoanthus sansibaricus | reverse complement strand
GATGAAATTTATTTTTCTTTTATTTGTCACGAAACCCGAGATGAAAACCAGATTAAAGATTTAAAAGAGTTCAATATAGCATTATTTCAACGATTACTTCAAGTCATGGTTTTACTTGATCCTTCACTATTGATTCGACATTCTACTTCTAATCTCCCCATCCCCCCCACTTCATTTAAAGAACGTCCTATATTTCAATCGTATTCTGAAACCGCACGTAAAAGTCTACAACGCGAGTTTTTGGCAGGCAAAGTATCTACCGATTGTAGGAAATGGGTGCGTGAGAATTGGGAACTTATTTTTTTTGTATAAAAAAATGACTCTAAGAAAATACGTGTAAAACATTTTGATAAATATATATAAATAAAATAAAACCCAAAATCGAGTCTTTTAAGTTTTCAATAAAACTAATGATGGATCGTAAACGTAAGATTGTTGACGAACCTCCCTTGATAATCCCTTTAAAAAAAAGTAAAACGGAATGTAAGAGTTTTGTATTCCATCAGTTTTACGTCGACGTAACTCAAAAAAAGAGAGAATATACAACATCATCATCATCATCAAGAAGAAGAAAGTTTAATCCAGGACACGACGGTAGTAATACTGTAGTGCATTTTTTTGGCCTAACCCAAAATGGAAAAAGTGTCCTGTGTAAAGTGTCTGGTTTTTATCCTTACTTTTTCATTAATGTACCTAGAGAAATGTCAGAGAAAGAACTTTCAGATTTAATGCAACGCATCAATTCGAGTTGCGCTAAAGATCAATACGGTAATCGATTTTCGCACCCTACAGTAGCGCACGTCGAGAATGTTCGAGCTAAAAAACTGTATTATTTTAACAATTTAACTGAAAGTAATTTTGTGCGCATCTTTGTCAATGATAGTTCCAGTTTGTATAGAGTAAAAAAAACGTTAGAGTATGGTCAAATATTAGATAGGTCTATTTGGGGAAACTGTGAAATTTATGAAGGATCAATTAGTCCAGAATTACAGTTTATGGTTGAACAAGATTTCAGTGGATTCACTTGGTTATCGGTACCATACGGTAAATTTGAAACAATACATGAATTTTTGAAAGAAAGTCATTGTGATATAGAAATTCAATGTAAACTTAAAGATTTAACACAAGTGTCACTTTTAGAATCAGAAGGAAATGCGATTGCACCGTTGAAAATACTCAGTTTTGATATAGAATGTTTAGGTCAACCCGATTCCTTTCCTACAGCTGATACAGATCCAGTCATTTTGATAGGGGCAGTAATTTCCGATTGTGTTAGGTTTGAGATTAAAAAAAAGGTTGCTTTTACGTTAAAGGATAGCACGCCTATAGAAGGAGTAGAAATTCGCAGTTTTGAAGGTAATAATGACGGCGAACGCTCTATGCTCAAAGCCTTTCGAGAGTTTATCATCAAAGAAGACTTTGACATTTTTCTCGGGTACAATTCAACATCATTCGATCTACCGTATTTAATCGACCGAGCAGCCATTTTAGGCCTCGACATGTTTCCCTATCTCGGACGCATGAAAAAGAAGAAGAGCATCGTTTCACCAGTTATATTTAATTCTACAAATAAAGGTCGACACGAGCGTAAAAAAACGAGTGTCCTCGGTCGTTTCCATTATGATGTGTATACAGGCATTATAATGTCAATCAAAGCGCGTTCGTACAAATTAGATGATATGGCCCGCACTTATTTAGGAGAAAGTAAAGAAGACGTTCATTACACTCAAATTGCCAAATTACATGGTGGTTCGTCAGAAGATAGAAGTAAATTAGTACAGTATTGTATAACCGATTGCCTATTACCTTTAAAACTAGCGCAAAAACTATCACTTCTTTTTGGCACATTTGAATTATCTCGAGTGTGTGGTATATCCGTATCTGAATTAGCTGTACGCGGTGAACAGATTAAATGTTTTTCTATGATTCTACGCGAAGCGAAGAAGAGGGGGTATTGTGTTCCTTCTTATCCTCCGATGAATAATGAATCTTACGTTGGAGCAACCGTGTTCAAACCCAAAATCGGTTACTACGATTCTCCTGTTCTCACTCTAGATTTTGCTTCCCTGTATCCCAGCATTATCATGGCATTTAATTTATGTTACACAACCTTGTTACAGCCAGGAAGTGCCAAACGATTGAATCTAATCGAAAACGAGGATTATGCAACGTGCCCCAACGGAATAGCGTCCGATTCTTTTATTAAAACTGAAAAGTATCGCGGGATTCTACCTTCCATTATGGAAAAGTTATTACAACAACGTAAAAAGACTAAAAAAATGATGGCAGCTGAAAAAGACGAATTTAAAAAAATGGTTCTCGACGCAAGACAGCTGGCGTACAAATTAATCGCCAATTCTGTGTACGGTTTTACCGGTGCACATTTACTACAACTGAAACAGATTTCTCGCACTGTAACTGGTTATGGCCGAAATATGATTGAGAAAACTAAAAAAATGATGGAAGAATTCCATCCTGGTGCACAAGTCATTTATGGCGACACAGATTCGGTCATGGTGAAAGTCGATAAAATGAACCTCGAAGAAGCATTTCAACTCGGGTCACAAGCTGCCGCATTCATCACATCCCACTTTACGAAACCGATTGAACTCGAATTCGAAAATGTCTATTGGAAGTTTTTACTTTTGAAAAAAAAAATGTACGCTGGGTTATCATATACTTCAGTCAATGCTACACCTAAATTAACCACAAAAGGAATCAAGGTACGACGACGAGATAATCCCGAATTTATAGGCAACTTACTCACGTCCGTGTTAAATGCAGTGTTTAACGATGATAGAGGATTCGACCAAGCTCTACAACTGATCAAAACAGTAGTTCAACGGATCAAACTCCAGCAAATGGATTACGACGACTTTGTCATATCGAAAGAACTGAAAAACTATCCAGAAGATTGTAAGAACTTGCAAGCGCAAACTTACGTTTATAAAAAACTGTTTCAAAGAGATCCCGGAGCAGCCCCAAAGGTCGGATCACGAATTTTATTTGTTTTTATTAAAGACGCGAGTAAAACCCTAAGCGAGAGAGCAGAAGATTCCAAGTACGCCAAAGAAAACAATCTACCTTTAGATTGGGATTATTATCTTGAGTGTATGTCGAAGAGTGTGATATCATTACTCGAATACGTTGCCAAGAGCATAAAAAATTGGGACAAAAAACGACTACAAAAAGAATTATTTGAAGGCGAGCATACTCGTAAAATTGTTAAAACGCATAAAGCTACCGGCCTTTTAAAATATAAAAACCTATTTAGTTAAAAGAAAAAAAGAAAGAAAGAGAAAGAAAAAGAGAAAGAATTATTTCTTGGTCACGTACCCGTATTGAAAGAAAAAAAATAAATTAGATCTATCGTGAACATTTGATTCATTATAATCGTCAACTCTCTCGCTCTAAAATGGAACCGTCTACTTTTATTAATAACCTTTTAAATAGTAGTGACGATGATGACGATGTCAGTGATGATGAAGGAGAAGAAGAATTAATCGAAGGAGAAGAAACGACTGAACATGAAGACTCAAATATGATGAAATCAGATGAAGAAATAATGGAAGTAGAAAATCAGACAGAAATAAACACAGGTAAAAAGCGAAAGAGGAGAGACGAGGAAAACCATTGTCATATTAAACAGCAAAAAAGACAAGATAAAAAAGAAGACGAAGACGATGGAGTTTCTGAGAAAGTACAAGAATCGTTTTCTCCTCATGAAACAATAAAAGACGTTGAAATAACCTTTGATGAGGATTTAGAGTTAAAAGATTATAACAAAGAACAGAACACATTATCTCCACTTAATAACTTTCTCACTAAGATTAAGGGAGAATCGTCGAAGGAGAACATTAAAAACCATCTAGGAGCTTTACAGATTATTTCAAGAATGAATATGGATAATACAGAGGACCTAGAAATTGTTAAGACTGTACTCAATACACCATTGGAAGAAATAAGAGCTCATCTTTCCGAATTAAACCCAAACTTGTATACGAAATTATATGATTCTAAAGCACGTAAAGCCCTCGCAGTACTCCAGTTTCGGGTCCATGAGACATGCACTAATTTCTTAAACGTTAAAAAATTTAAAGATAGTTTTCATGACATTCTAGTTATACCAATTGTGTCGACGTTGATGAAAGAAGACTACAATGATGATTTTTTATCTACCTTACCAAATAGTCACGCTCTCATCAAATCGTTCAATCGTTTGAATAAGACTTTTGCTTCATGTTATAAACATCCCAACAATTTTAATTTTTTAAACATGGAATCCATTAACCTATCTCAGGAATTAGTTAGGAAATATTGGCCCGACATGCGAGCGAAACTAACCGACCCTCTTGAGTATTTTTTAGAACTTCCTGCGAATTCGCAAAAATATCTTTCAATAGATGAAATGACACCAGAGGAGATAAAAGGAAAGATGAACCACACAATGGGACGTTTGGCATCGATCATGAAATTCATGTTTGGTTCTCTGTTCAAATTAAAAAAACCGGTAAAAAGTAACACAGAACCATATGTGTTTAAACGCAACGAGAGTTTAGCCGCTGTATGTAAGGGGTTAGACTACGGATTAAAACTTTATTAAGAAAAAGCATGAAACACACAAAATTTTAACTGAGTTTAACTGTAATTTTTATTTTATTATTGTTTTTTAATAAATAGATATTTAATGTGAATTACTAATAAAATTTTGAACTCTTGGGTGAAACATGATTGTCAATAATATTCCTCTAAGTATCATAAAAGTTACACGAAAAGCAAAATAAACTTGATTATCACGCATCTGGGGACAAAGGGCAGGTAACCCTCCACCATTTTTCTTATTGTACATTTGCGATAGACATTCGGTGCTTCGTTTATTTTTGATACAAGCATAATAAATATTAGAACAACCGTTAGCAAGTCTAAGTACGTTATTGGAACAGTCGGCCGCGAGTAATGCGATGATAGTTTCCCAAATACGTAGCGATTGAAATATCTTAACGTCTTTGAATAAAAAAAAGAGTAGATAAAAACCTAAGGTCCATTTCGAAAGGATAGAATAAGTTTCAAAATTCCAAAATTCCATAGCGATGTCAAAAGTGATAAAAATATAAATCCCTAAAAGAAATGGCGACATTCGGTAGCCAATATGTCGATGAGACATATGTAACAACCGATACGCATAAAAACCAAAAGGTAATAACAGACCAAAAACCATTTCAAGATAGTAATATTCAGCAGAAAGACAAGACTTGCCACTAGCTTGAGATATCCTATTTTTAATGGCAGCTACATAACAGGTATCTTTATCGGCGGTTGCTCTACATCGTGTCAATACATTTTGCGTGGTACCGCATTCTATTATAGCTCCAAGATTAAATGTATATGAGACAACACTAATGAACATGGTAAAAATAACAATCAACCATTCAACTTCTGTTAGATTTTCTGGTACGAGTAACATGACTATAACTAGCGAAATAAATGTACACGGATCAATACCCATCAGAGGATTAGGATCTTTAGATAAAGTAATAGAGTATATCCAGAGGAACGTGTACAAAAAAAGTAAAATAAAGTCCATTTTAATCTTTCTTTCCCTTTGTTTTTTCGCATTCATGACGTGTATCTTTTAAATCCAAATCTCAAATCTCAGGATAAATCACACGTTCTTCTGTTTGTAATAGTCCCGATAAATGTATTTCAATTTCAGGAAACCCAAATTGAGTTTTTTTGGGCTCGAGAGGTAATTGTCCGTATACTGCTTTTTCTGTTTCGTCTAAATAATAAAAGCAATCACATACATTGGTAGTGTAATTATGCATAAAGATAAACGATTCATAGATAGTGTCAAAGTAAAATGGCATGCCTGGCACGAGTACATGTAACATTAAAAGACCTAATGCAAAGAGATCATTACAACCACTCGATGCAAACATCATCGAATTATTATTAGACTTAAAAAATTCTGGTCCTTTGTACGAATGATGTGCATGGCGAAGAAGAGTAGCGTCTCTTTCAGATCCTTCATTATGGAATTTCGTGTACTCGAATCCCCGAATTTTAACATATTCGCCTCCAATACCAATAGTGTGAGGATTAATGTTTCCGTGACTTTGAAAATGTTTTAAAAAGATGTAGACAGTTTCGTAGATTCCTTTAGCGAGATGAATACGCTTATAGGTCGTATCTAGATTAATCTGTGTTATCGGTGTAAAATTCTTCTCAACAAGTTGCGTGAGTCCTTCTAACGGCGATAAATCAAAATACAATAGTTCTTCTACGTGCAACTGTAATTCACTGCCTTTGAGATTACACGTGAGACGTACAAAAAGAGTAGCGTAATCTCCGTAAGCAACATATTTATCGACTGACAATCTAGTGGTTTCCCCATTAGATCTTAGACTCTGAATTGCTCGTGTATTATTTTCTTCTTTTATCCCCCATTGTGATCCTAGGACGATTGATTCTCTTGGTGGTAGAACAGCGTATTGGTTTCGCCATTCATCTGTCACATATTGTTTTCTCTTGGTCTCTTCCAGAAATTTTTCACAGAGTCCTTTGATTTTGTTCTGTAACTGCATGAAAGGTATTTGATCGATCTGTGCATGATTTTGTGGATCCACTGGCTTGTTCGACGTACCAAACGTCCCGAAAAAATCGAGGGGTGTAAGAGATGGGATCATTGATTCGGTCGCCATTCTTTTTAAAACAATTAAGAAATTCAGGTCTCTTGAATAATACTTCTAAAGATTTCATGACTTCAGTCAAACCGCTTCTTTTATTTTTCACGATGCCTAACGCGTTTTGTTCGAGTGGCGCTTTTGTAAAAAATCGTTCGAAGACAGTCCATAATAATCGCTCATCGGGAAAAATGTTCATGTTACAGAGAGGTTGGAGATTATATCGAAATTCTGTTTCTTTCACAAATTGACGTCCATTACAAATTATCATGCAAAGTACAATGAGAATAGCTTCTGGGTATTTTATCATATGCACAAAATCTTCTTGTTGATAGATTGATAGTCTCGAAATGGCTTTATGTATTAAATGAATAAAATTTCGCATCCTCGTCTCCAATAAAATGAATAAATGACGACTAAGTGGCCCATCAAATAAAAACCGAATATTATTCTCTTTTGTTTGTTTCCTCTTTTTCAGATCAGCATTGTAATTACAACGTACTTCTGGTTTAAAGAGTTCTCGAAGAAATGGAAGAAATTTCAAATCAAAAATCTTGATGACTTTACCAAACGCGTGATTGATTTTAGATTGATAAGAAGACGAATTCTTTTGTCTTTCTTTGATGATTTCAAGATACCTGAAAGGATTGAAAAAAGGCGTTTGAAGATGATGAGATACTTTAGAGATCACGCAATTGAAATTCGACTCGGTGTCATTCTTAATTGTTTTGCACATAAGCGTACAAATACGCAAAGGCATAACCAATGACATGCGATTCCAAGCATTACCACAGCGGTGCACTGCTTGATGTCGTAGACAAACAAAGGTGTTTTGTAACAGTTGAACTGTCGTTGCAACGTCCAACCGTTTTCGAACACCGTGTTCATTTAAATAAAAGAATGGAACTTGTAAAAGTTCTGCAGGCAAGATCTGTGGAATAAGCACATTCCATTCTTTGCAATCGCAATTGCGCTCACTTATTAAGGGATGGCGTGTTTTCCAGGGTTGTAGTTTACAGTAATTAATAAGAACAAATAGTGTCGTATCATTAGCTAAATCGAGTTGATGTTGAATGTAATCTTTCATATTTTCTAACATGATGTCGTTTACATTGTAGACTGCCAGAGGACGTAAAGCAGACGAAATCATTTTAGACGAAGGAGCAGTATTACATCCCGTATTAGTAGCAGGCGTACTCCCTATGGCAATCGAAGTAGGAGCAGGTGTAACCATCCTATCTTCACAAGACACTTCAGAAAATGGCTGGTTCAATTCCATATTATTTGGAGAAGGGATATCCACCTACAAGATCCAGTTCATATGTGACGAATGCTCAGGAAAGAACCTTACGAATTGCATTCATAATGCACATCTTAACCCAGACGGAATCGATTTAAACAAACATGCCGTCAAAACTATTATGGACGCCGTCGACGACAAATCGTGGTCAAGAGAAATTTTAGGTCTAGAAAAGTACTGTACTACACGAAATGCTAAATACTACACAGAAAGCGAAGTGATGGCGACGTTTAGTACTACTTCACATAAAGAATTAACTACCGAGATAATTGACAAAATTGAAGTTTTAATTGTAGCCGTCGACCCAGTAGTAGCAACTTCTTCTACGAGCGAAATAGCGAGTACTGTGATAGCAAGAACTATGGATGACGATTTTATAGTAAGAATCTTTTTATTTTTTTCTAAAAAAAAAAATATTTTTAACATATAGACAATGTTTCATAAAAACGACAATAATTAATAAGGCTTAAATCTGTCAATGGCTTTCTGATAGCATTGTTCCATTTAGGCGCCATCGGTTCAATGAAACCAAGAGCAACACTTACAGCGTGCTCAACGCGCTCAGCATCCCATAATGGCATGAGTGCAAAATAATCTTTATTAGTGGCGTGTTTAATCATGTACGTTACCAGATCATCCTTAAAAGGATGATCCTCCCATGTTTTTTCAAAAATCACTAGATCGCACAATAAAATATATGTGACCATAATATGAACAACAATATTGTTCCTATCGGAAGAATTACGTGCTACACGAATTAGATTGAGAAGATGTTTCAAATAGGCATTGGATTGAGACGCTAAAATGATGGCATGAACCATCTTTTCATCGTGCGATCTCGGTGTTGGGAGAGGTGATGGTAACTCATAACTAGAAACAGCCACTTGCATAAAGAGTTCAGGATCTGTACAAGCTAACTGAGACATGAAACTTCGATCAGTTAAAAATGTGTTTAAAAACTTTTCATTCAATGTTACGCCAGTAAAAAGGCGTTGAAAATATTGTGTCTCAGCTTGTAACATTTTAATACAAAATTTTTTAGCAACTTGAAAATTATCATCAGATGCTCCATATAATAACATTTCAATCCTTTTCTTCTTTTTCTTTTTTTCTTTTTTCTCGATTAGATACTTGCCATGGACACATTCCATTGTGAAGAGAGAGATATGCCGTTTATGGGTTCGATTCACACAGAGCTAGCCTTTTATCAGCTTTTTAAAGTTTATGAAAAGATTCCAGCTTTGATGTTCAAAATCTTGAAAATACTTATTGAAAGAAACTTATCTCATGCACTCGTTGCCGAGTTTTACATCTTAATGGAAACTAAAATGCAGTCTTACTTTGGGTATACAGAAGTTCACTTCTTGGCTACGTCTAAAAACGGACAACTACAACCTGGACTCTTAACACGCGATAAATACTTTTTATTTGCGTTTGGACATACACTAATAAGAAGTGGAAAATTATACATCTGGAAAGATTTTATCACCATTTCACGAGCATTAAGAAACCGTCTTGATGCACGAGAGAATATTTTAGGTTCATTAATTTTAGACCGAGATGAATATGGTGAAGATTCAAACCCAACTGACCGCGAATCTACAGTTCGTAAACTCATGGCCCAGTTTATAAACGCCGAAGTCATTGAACAAAAAACCTCCAAAAGCATCTCTGGAAAAAGTCACAAGAAACCTGACGATCTCATGGTCATTATTCATTTAGCTTTAGCAGCTTTGAATAAATCTGAACTTTCTGCACCAATTCTGGTGTTTGGTCTAGATGTAGTTTACCCAACAACTAAAATACAAGGAAAATAGCTTTTCATAACTGATTTTTTATTATGTATTTGTTTAATAGAATAATCAAAGCGAAGAGAGGAAGAGAGGAAAAACATGTTCAATTTAAAATGAAATCAATTAAACAAAAATAAAAAATAATGTTTGTAATTCTAAAAAAAATCATCTTTATACAATTCATACACAATCAAAAACAACAACCTTAGTTTATAAAATTTTATGACCTTGACCTTCATCTATAAAATTTTCGACCTTGACTGATCTTAATTTATAAAATTTTATGACCTTGACTAACTTTCATCTATAAAATTTTTCGACCTTGACTGACCTTAGTTTATGAAATTTTATGACCTTGACTGACTTTGATCTATAAAATTTTTCGATATTGACTGACTTTAATTTATAAAATTTTGCTACGGTTGATGATCACGTAACCAAATCACACCCATGGCTCGACCATAGTTTTGTAAAATTTTTCGATATTGATCAACCTTAGTTTATAAGATTTTGCTTCAGTTCATAATCACGTAACCAAATCACAACCATGGTTCGACCATAGTTTTGTAAAATTTTTCGATATTGATCAACCTTAGTTTATAAAATTTTGCTTCAGTTCATAATCACGTAATCAAATCACATCCATGGTTCGACCATAGTTTTGTAAAATTTTTCGATATTGATCAACCTTAGTATATAAAATTTTGCTTCAGTTCATAATCACGTAATCAAATCACAGTTTTGTAAAATTTTGCTTCAGTTCATAATCACGTAACAAAATTGTTCTTTCACAACCACAGTTTCTAACCAGTTCATGAAAAAAACAAATTGTTTTAATAGCATCAATAAAAAAAATCCATTCACCTAAAAAAAATTTTCACAGGCGCGATTTTATGTAAAACCCAGAGCGAAGAGAGAGGAGGAGAAAAAATAAGACTACTTCTATTCGATGGTCCTTCATTATCTAAACTACAATAAGAAAAAAATTTTTGGCTTAAATAGCTTTTCAATAAAAAAAATCACATTGAAAAATTTTTCACTGCTTCTTCATATGAACTACTACAAAAACTAATACCAATATCGTATACCCTGTTGTCGTCATATGTCGTATGTAAAATATCGGATGTATGTCGTATGTCGCATGTAAAATGTCGGATGTCGCCTAAATGTCGTATATCGGATGTCGCATAAATATCGTATATCCTATATCGTATTATATCGATTCCGTATTATATCGATACCGTATTATATCGATACCGTATTATCGGTTGCGTATTATCGGTTCCGTTTTATTGGTTCCGTTTTATTGGTTCCGTATATAATATATAATAATATTATCGCCTTCGGCGATAATATTATTATATATTATCGATTCCGATATACGTAACCGATATACGTCGTCATCGATATAAATATCGTTCCTGTATTCCCCCCTCCTCCTTCCTTCGCCCCGTATACCGATATGTATATACGATTTCTTCGAAACCGTATATACATATCGGTGTATACGTCCCCTATATAATAATATAATTATATTTTCGCCTTCGGCGAAAATATAATTATATTATTATAATAATATTTTCGCCTACGGCGAAAATATTATTATTATTATATATATAGTATATATAATAATAATATTTT
>JAPEIX020052757.1:0-11419 GCA_026122405.2 Zoanthus sansibaricus | reverse complement strand
TTACCTACCCCGGAAGGATGGAAAGCTGAGTTGGCTTAGGTGGAAAAGAAGGTCACACAAATATTCGAATCTCAGCATACTGCTGGGATTGAACTGGGGACCTTGTGGTTGGAATGCAGAGATCTTACCAACTGTGACAACCGCGCCCGCCCTCTTAATTTGACTATAATCCCAGCTAAAGGAAGCATTTCTAAAGTATTAAAAAATGTACCTCTTCTGGGACTGCTGCTTATATCTTCCATCCTACTATCTCCATTAACAATTGCACAACTATTTGTTGAGTCACATAAGTCTTCAACTTCCATTGGCAGATCCCCATCATCTTCAACAAATCCATTATCAAGTTCATTACTAGCAAAACCATTTGTTGCTGTTGGTGGAGACAAACTAACTCCACCAGAAACAGTACCAAACGAATGTGTAGGACTAACATTTGGACTTGACCTAGTACTTCTTGTAGGACTATGGGCTGAAGGTTTTACTTCACTGTCACAGCCACTAATCATCTCAATAAATTGTCTGCATTTTAGCAAAAACAATAAATTTGGGTTTCTCTCTAACAATCCAGGATATAAAGTCTGCGTAGTTTCAATTGCTTCTCCTATTCGGCCAGCTAAAACAAGCTTTTGTATTCCTGAAACAAACAAACATTCATTAAGATAGTATACAGTTGTCAGGTCAACTGCTCAAAAATGAAAGCTTGATCAACTATGATCATAATTATCTCAAACTTCAAAGCTGCTGGACTTACAAAGAGAGGGACATCATGGAAAAGCTGATGTGAACTGGTGGCATTGGGCATGAGATTGTGTGAAGTAAGTACCAAGGAGTTTACCCATCACTTCACCCCTGGTGGTTATGCTCCAGGTTATTTTTACCTACTTCTTAGGTCATTAAGCCCCAAATCCTAAGTTGTTTTGCCTTATGCCTAATTGAAGGGTCTAGTGCAAAAATGATGTAAGTGATGTTTGATGAAGTTCTCAACTCTCCTTATATGATCCCTACTATCTCTTCATAACACTTTGGGAGAATTTAGAATTTCATACCAAGTCAATTACGATGCTTTTGCACTAGACCCTTCAATTTGTTTTGCTCCATGTCTAAGTCTTTTTACACCAAATTTATAAATCTACACCAGTAAAGAACATTTTAAAACAATTCTGCACAAAAGACGTAGATTTATAAATTAGGGGAGAAATAATTTAGACATGATTTGAAACAACCTAATATTTGGGGCTAAATGACCTACAAAGTGGTGCAAAATCAGCTCGATTGAAACAATCACAGGGAGAAATGAATGGTTACCAAATGAGTAAATGAGAAATGAGTTGTTAAAACATAGAGATGCTTGTTGCACTTCCTGATTGCAACATCACAGTGGCCAGCACATGTTAGGACTTCCAAGATAACGAGTCTGAGAAAACTGAAGGAACCAATATAATGGATGACCTTGCTGCCTATGGCCAAGGGCCGCCAATCACAACTGCTGTATCTCATAAAGCTAGCTAACAAGTTAAAAAGTGCATGAGATTTTGCAATTTATAGGATTGGATATTATTTACAATATGGGGAGCACAGAAGGGGAGTACCTCAGTGAAACAATTATAGCATACATTTGAATGAACTACACCTGCTAAACATACTTTGTCTGTTCCTAATGGATGCTAATTCTTCTGTGAATGACTGCCCTGTTGATTTGGCAAAAGCCTCTGCTGTTGCACAGTAACCATGATGAACCAAGTATGATGACACAATCCTGGAACAAAGATTTTCATCAAAACGTGATCGTATAAAATAATTTATGAAAGTGACAAGTCAGCTTTTTAAAAAAGCTAAATTTTGTTTGTTTATTGCTTGATAATACATAAAAATTTTGAACAATCGTTATTTAAAACTATAAAAATTCAATAAAAAATTAATACAAATCAAAATAATATACAATTTCTTTTTTCAGCTAACTATAGTCTGTGATAGTGATAATGACAGATATACAAGTTCTACCCTCGGGGCTTTTCAGAACCTGTTTACAAGTATATACAGTTGAGGCCAGACAGCTGAGGGTCTTAAAAAGTCCGCTTAAGTGGCACACATGTTAAGGCACAACTTGACAGCCGATAAGAAGTGCCGTCAGTGGAAGAAACAGACCAAAACACCGGGATCACAATCCTACTTTGCGATCAGTGTGTAGGTTCTTTTGAGTCCCTCAACAGAGAGACTGAGACACTGGACCTACAGTTTAACGTCCTTATACAAGAAGACATATGCAGATGTTAAAGTAAAGCCAGCACCTTCTCAGTTATTTAATTAAGACCCAGAGTGGAGGTCCGGCCAGGAATTGAACCCGAGCATCCTGCACAGTAGACTGACACCCTACCAACTGGGCTAACCTGGCAGCGCTCTGACGTTGATCAAATGTATGAAGATGGGATCGACAGCCACAAAGTTGAAGAAAAAAACCTACAGAATGAATTTGAGATACATAGCTATCCAGAAGAACTCAGAGTAAATCTGCTACCTCACCAAAAACTTCTGCATACCAAATGTATCGTTTTAGAGCCATCAAGTTAATAGATAAAAAAATTGATCAAAGTGTGCTTCAAATATGTTTCTGGACAAAAATATGCAAAATCTTGGTTTTAAGCCAATGCCACAGTTTTGTGAGATTAATTTACCACATAATTTTTTATCTGACCACTCTGAGAAAAAACTGCCAAAGTTATAGGACTGGTGAATAACTACGATAACAGCTGCCCAGTATTGTAAAAATGGTTCTTATTGTCTTTATTTAAATTGTAAAACTGTGACATCAAATACTTTGCCTCCATTCATTACTATCACCATGAATTATTATCTAATAAATATCTCAATAATAAAATAAAAACTTTTTTATTTTAAGTTTCTACAATTTATCACTAACTTCTGAAGCAAAGACTGCCAAGATCCCTCCTTGTTGTAGATATTTAGAGACTCTATTCTAGACTGAGTGTGAAGTCGAAGCTCCTGAAGGCAAAAATAACATTTCTCAACTTCAATAAACAATATTTAGTTGTAATCACAATAAGTATAATTTCAGAGTAGAGAAAAGAGTTTATTGTTTACAATCTGGATGGACAAGTGACTCACTGTTATTCACTGCACTCCAGTATAAAATTATAGTTAGTAGGTTTAAAACAATATCAAAAATAACATTTCACATTGTGTTTTGTTTATCATGCTTTTAGAATGTAGATTCCACATTTCAAAACTATAAAATATTAATAATGTTTGAGAAAACTGAGTGAAATCAGAGTGCTCATTTTGGAAGCTAGCTACATATTTCAAAATCCATATGAAAGCAGCAGAGTAAAAAAAATGGGCTTTGTAGCATATAAATTATCTAGAATCAATTGTTCTTGGTACTCTTCTATGAAAAAGTGATGATAATTATCAAATAATTATGAACTGTGTCATTCAGTGTTTAGAAAAAACCACTATATTTTAGATCTAGTTAATCCTCTAACAGCATAAAGGAAAGGACTTATGTCAGGGACCAAGTGTCTATTTTTCAGTGGTGAAAAACAATGCAAAAATGTCACTATGTCAGAGGTAGTTGTCTCTCTTAATTCTTTCATAATGGCTGTGGATTTACAATAAAAATGAAGGCATTATTATCATAAATTGTCATCATATATCTCCTGCCCTATGTAGCCCCACCCAGAAAAAGGAGTTTGATGTACTGTCAGATCATTTCCCCCCTTGCTCTTCCACTGGGCATTCATGTAGAAACATGTCGCAAAGGTTATTCATCTGGAGTTCGATCACAAACAGTGAAGAACAGTGCACCAAGTCTAAAAATACTACTTCTTTACACATTCTGGCTCTACTAGTTTTAAATAGCTTTTATTATTTAAATAGCCAGTAATAACAGCTTGCTAACTGCTGGTTGACTTAAGGGACAGAGTCCTGGAGAACCTTGCAGGGTTTGGAACAGGAAGGCATTTACATTTGGCATCCGTGCAAAGTTTATAAAAAGTCTGAAAAATTTTAGTTGCAGCAGTGATGCTGAAAGTAGCCAAGCAAAGACGTCTTCACAGTCGGTCAATTTGCCCAGAGCCCGGCCCTTAATGAAACCTCTGATCTATTGATGTAAAGCCATGCTAAGTTGGACAGGTGCATATATCTGGCTTATATGGTGTTAACCTGATTAAAGTCTAGGACTCCCCTGGTTGGTACACTAATCCATCACAGGTCACCTAATAACAAACACTGCTGCAGTAATATTCATTTACCAAACTGTAAGGATGGAAAACTGAGTTCACTTTGGTAGAAAAGATGGTCACAAACATTTTCAGATCTTGGCAGATTTGAGGATTGAACTGGGGATGTTGTGGTTGGAAGATGGACATCTTACCAACAGCCTTAACAACACTGCCATACATAAATCCATTATAATTAAATTCTTTTTAATTATTAACTTTTTAAACTGAGTGCTTACCTTCATATCTTCTTCAATATTATAAACAAATGGAGTTTGACCAAAGTTTGCATCCACAATCTCTCCTGGGGTCTGCAGACCAACAGTTGGGTACAAGTCTCCCTAGAACGTTAGAAAATGCTTTTAAAAACGTAAATTTTTATGTTTATATAGAACAAAATAACATCCAACACAGAAACACAAAGTAGTGGATGTAAATACGTATTGATTTATATCTAAAATAATGTTTTACCAGCAGAGAGTATCATTCAATCAATTAATGAGGATTTTATTGGAGCATTCATGATTTTTATAGCTGCATGCCCTTGCTGACACCAATCACAATTATTGGCTGTGGGCCTAGCCTTTGTCTGACCAGAGACATAACCTGCAAGGCAACAGGTGGAACTACACATTTATTTATTTATTTATTTATTTATTACAGTTTAATGACAATAAACAACATCATCATAAGCATAGTCTACAAAAGAGTCTTAGACCCC
The DNA here is from genome assembly GCA_026122405.2 of Zoanthus sansibaricus. Lineage (NCBI taxonomy): Eukaryota > Metazoa > Cnidaria > Anthozoa > Zoantharia > Zoanthidae > Zoanthus > Zoanthus sansibaricus. Next base: position 6,463 of record JAPEIX020052757.1, on the reverse strand, counting down.
ATACAAAGGCAGACCACCTAAAACATAACAGGTGCTACCACTCAGGTAAGAGTGCACATGGGAGCAACGGTAATTAATGGTAGCTGCACATTCCCCACAACTCCAGATCTCCCAATCTGGAACCTTACCACCAGTTGCAGTTTAAAGTCATACCAAAGTCACAGAGTATGTAAAAATTATTCAAGCTGGAAAAATGAAAAAAAAAGAAAAATGTTTTCCGGGTTCTCACAATTTCCTATGTCATTTTTATTGAAAATTAAATAGCAATATAGTAACTCACCGGAAGATCTGTAAAAGCAATACCTGTTTAGAGAACAAAAATAACTTATTAAATTTTATGTCAATTTTATACTAATAAAGATACAAAAAATTTATATATTAATATAATTTTTCATTTTTCGTAAATTATGTAATTGGTTTTAAAATCAGACACAGTGATTTTTTAATGTATCCAGTTTAGAAAGACTACTTTCACTTGAAACCCACCTAGGTTTATTCCATTTTTAGTGTAAAAACATGTGTTATCAATCAGGTTAATTCCGCAGCCAATAACATCTCCAGTTGTAAATGTTGGTCCATACTGTTTACCAGTGCCAGATGAACAAAACGAATGTCCATCATCTCCATGGTAACCAAAGGAATTCTTCTCCCAACCTAATGAAAACAATATTTTACTGTCTAAATGATCAGATCACTTCATACTCAATAAGAGTCCACAAGGAAATGTATCAGGAATTTAGTGGGGAGGGGAGTGTATGATTTTCCTAGCCCACCCTGGCTTTTGAAAAATGTTTTACTAGTCATTCATACTTAGTCTTACTAGTAACCTCTAAGATTATTTTACTAAATTTTCTGATTTTTTTCTAAGAATTTGTTTTTTAATTTTTTAATTAGCTTTTTGCCCAAATAAAGATAGCTTGTTTTAAAAATAATATATTTTGTCACTCTTTGACATAAGTGGTTAGCACAGTTGGTAAGATCTCTGCTTTCCAACTACAAGGTCCCCAGTTCGATCCCGACAGTTTGCCAAGATTCGAATATTTGTGTGACCTTCTTTTCCGCCTAAGCCATCTCAGCTTTCCATCCATCCGGGATAGGTAAATGAGTACCAGCGTTTGCTGGGAGCTAACCTGCGATGGACTAGTGTCTGGTCCAGAGGGAGTCAAAGACTTTCACCCGCTTAGCACTACAACAACCGGATATAAGCGCCGGCTCCATGAGCCACTAGGCTCGTAAAGGATTTAGCTTTAGCTTAGCTAGCTTTGACATAAGAAAATTAATTTTAACTGAAAAGACAAAAACAACATCAAACACAGTGAGAAAAAGTTTGCCTACAACAAGAAGCAGACATTGTACAATTTGATTTCTTGTGAGTTAGGGATAAATGTTTATAAAACAGGAAATTCAATTGCTCTGGCCTAAACCACAAGAAATCAAATCACACACTCTCCAACTGTTAGTGAGGAATAAAAAAAAAAAAATTCTTTCTGTAAGGACAGTATTTTTGAGATGTGGAGGTGGAAAACAGAAGGCCAATATGTTGGCCAAATACAAGTCCTGGAGAAAGGTAGTTGAAGAAGACATGAGGAAGTTAAACATTGTGGAAGGAAGTGCAAAAGATATAGAACAGTGGAAGCAACTCATATCATGTCCACTCTCAGGAGTGGGGAAACTAGGATGGTAAAGGAACATGATGAATGATGATTACTTATGAGATGTGGTTTTGAATGCATGCATAACTATAGATACTATGTGAATGAATGTTTTCAGTCATCCAGTAGAGTAAGATTAACAACAAAAAATTTTTGAATCAATTACTAGAATTTAAAGGTCGAACAAACAACTCGACATTGCGACCGTATCACACAGCCTTCATCAGGAAACTAACAACCTGTCACGTGACGAGGTATGTCATGTGACAGGCAGCTGTCAATCAAATTCAGATACTATGATCAAAACATTTCTGTTCCTCAAAAAATGTTTACTAGTCTCCTATAAGTTTACTCGAGAGTATGTGGACTAGCAGACAAATGTCCAATTCAAACCCTGAATAGGTAACAAATATTACTGACCTGGAAGTCTGTTCATGTTTACTCCCTGTGCTGACAAGCCAATACCCATGTAACTGCAAACAATAATAATGGTTAACATGATTCTTTTCAACAGATCTGTTTTGTGCAAGCATGGCTCAAGTGGTAAGATCTGTGTTCTATCCTTGGCCTCCATCAGGGTTTGAACATTAATTTGTGAAGCCTTTCTCTCGCCACACAATGCTCTGACAGGAACATTTTAAGCCGTTAATCGACGATCAAGCCTTACAAGTTCTTTTGGGGATTTTAAAAGAAACTTCTAGATCAGAGTATGGAGGTGGAAGAGGACTACTTACCACAAAGTAAATGTTAAAAATTGCGTGGCTGCAAATAGCACCTCTAAACTGAAATACTGTCTTCAAGTCCAGAAAAATATTGTTAGGCATCAGCAATTCAGCTAATTAAACAGTGTTCATATCATACCACAATCTAAAACTTAAAATATTTCTTCCAAATCTTGATACTAAAAAGTGACAAAAGTTTACTGGAAGTTTATATTTTGAAGTAGTCACCATCTAAACCATTGTAACATTTTGGTCAGTTATGTAATCAATCCAGCCTTTGTAAACTTTGAAAAGACCTCTAACAGGCCAGCTAAATCAACTTAAGATGTGAGATTGATTTTTTGAAGAAAACAAACTTATTTTCTAAGTCATAATAGCTAATTTTCTAGTGCTAAGTAACTGTATTATTAAAATAGTTCCCATTGTCAGTTGGCATGTGAAAAGGACAGAGAGGGGTGTGTTGCATGAGGTGAAAGTTGGAGGGGTGGGAGTGAAAGAGCATGTGACACAGGATGAATGGAAATGAAAATGGATTCTAACTTACGTGCATTAGTTTTTGCATTACAAACTATGGTTTTGTCTTCAATAATCAACCTTTTTAAATTACTTGCTTTATTGAAACAAAATTTGAGTGCAAGTTTTTATTGCTTTATCAAGAAAACAAATTCCAAATCAAATCTAGAAGTCAGCCAAGGTGAGTAACTGAAGTTATGCTTTTTTCAATGACAGATCTACACAAAAAATATTGTTTTAATAAAAGCATAAATTAGACATAAAAATGCTCTCAAAAATGTATACAAGAGTTATAAAGAGGCTGATAATGGTTTTTAACCACAAACATTCAGATACTTTTTAAACTATAATTTGCCTTTTTATAACATTTATAAAAAGCATAAATGTTATATGCTCATTTTGAAGATCTTACACTTTCAACCCCATGCAGTTCAATAACATCTCACTTCGTACAATATGAGCTAAGTGGTAATGAGAATTAAGGATGTCATTCAGCAAAATCTTTTGTACTAGATGAAAAGCAAATTCTCCTACACTGTTTCAGTAAAAAGTATGAAATATAGTTGGGAGAATTTAATAATATCAATGTCATTTGATGATCTAAGAGAAAGGTCAAGGCATCCAATAATGACATTTTAAATTAATAAATACATAATAACACTTTAAATGCAAAAAATCTGTTATACTGAAATTTCATTCATATTACATGATTGTGTAGTATAATGATCAACAATAGATGTATTTTTAAAACAAAATAACTTCACCAAATGAGTTTTTATATTCTGTTTTACTTTCTTTACCAAACAGCTCTTTTTAGAAAGCTGGTGACAAACTGTAAGTAGAGAGAGCAGAGGTCCCAATTACTACAGATGCTGTAGTTATTAAAGTTGATAAAATACAATTACTAAGAATTCAAACACAACAATTGACCAGTTTTAACAAATATTTGTTACAATTTGAGCTCATCAATAATCATAAGAATATTTAGTGAAACCAATATCCAATCACCATAAATTTTAAACAGTCATGTAGAAATACTTTCCGTGCTGGAGCGTACTTATTTATGCATACAGTTTTATCGCGTATATTACTAATAATAGAAGTTAGGACCTGGGTAAGGGTTAGTTTGCATGATTAAACAATCGTATGCGCCAGAACGGAAATTTTAACCCTGATTCTGATGTCAAGATATTAGTACAACTATTTTTATCGGTGCGCGATAACATCGACAGTTAATTTATACTGCTTCTAGACTGTAGTATGACAAAAACAAATTGTAAAGATATATTGATAACAAACCAAAGATTTCAAAGCACAACTTTAAAACGGAATCCATGAACCAGTGTTTTCATTCAAACACACAAAAATCACTTTGAAATACAAAGCAAGAAACTGTGAAAGAAAGTTTTATATTCCGAAGCAATGCTAAGCCGATAACATCATCAAAACATGAATTTTTTCTTTTTTATGACAACTGGTTCAAAAATAGAATTCAAAATTTACTCACCCATCGCGGCCTTTGCTGACAATTCGCACTTCAAAATAATACAGTCCACACGCTGCGGGAATGGAATAAGTAGCCCTTACAGAAGCTGCGTCTTTCTGTGTTTTTCCAATACCTTCAATTAAAAAAAGATGCAAAAACATTCCAAAAAGCGTAAACACTTTCTGTACCTGTAAACAAGCTCCAAGAAATTCTATTTCATTTTAAATCGTTGCGCGAAAAACACAATATACCCGGTTCTCTGCGAAAGAAAGATAATCCTCGGGTAAAAACTTTCAAACACCACTAAACAGAGTAGAAGTGATTTAAGAAACACCATTACTTTTCCAATATAAAAAACTAAATAATTCTAAACGCTGTCATGTAATGAATCAGCACACAGAAAGTAAACGCCGTTTATTTCTTTACCTTTATAATGAACTCTTTGATTATTCTGTGACAATCCAATAAAACTAAATTTATCTTTCGAGCTCCACGACCTCGGTAAAGGGGTTTCTGATTCGTCTACTTTTGGGTATAACAATGAAATTCGGTCACCATCATTTCCAATTTCTTCTGATAATGAGCCAGTCGCCATCTTGGATGCACTGGTTTTCAGAGACTTCGTGACGGCAGGGAATTCTGGGTAATATTTCCAAACAAACAAACTAATGGATTCTGGGAATATTTGAAAGGAAACATTTTTTTTAAAACAATTCAGAATTCACGGAGGAGAAAACAAAGAAACCAAATAATTAACCATTTATTGATACTCGTGATATGTATATGACACTGAAAACAATTGTAGAATTGCACGCAGTTAAGGTATCCTGCTGATGAACAGTAACTGTTTTGATATTTATTTTCAGCAGTATTTGAGTTATGCCTGTTCAGATATCTATACACACATTTTGCTTTTTGCACCCTTGTTGTCCTTCACTTTTGAAACATACGCGACTTTTTTTGTGTTTACTCTCTATTAAAAACCTGTAGCTAGGAAGATAGTAAAGCCACTGTTGATTCCTTCAATTAGATGATTTCACCAAGATTGAACGCCGCGCCGTTTCCTTTCAAATGATCTTCATTCAGTGAATTCAGGATTATGGGGTGATTGTTTACTCATGAATATGATGCTCATGTGATGTGATTTTTACTGGCATTGCCTCTAATATTGAGACTTTGAGAAAACCAACAATAGACGCTTAGCTGTGTAAACTCGGGCTTCTCAATGATTACTGATTTTTTGCGGTTTAAAAATATGAGCTTTAATTCAACACGGAGTATCTTCTACGAATATGTTAGCTTTTTCTTAACAGTTAAACAGTCGTATTTTGCCAATGTGACGTCACTGTTTTGTATTACGCGGAACCCAATCGGGTAATTACAGCACGAATCAATGATTAGTGCTGGTCTAAAACGAATGCCGTGTGCCCTTGTAAGTGTTGTGAGCGTGTTGAATTCCACAATATTCTTGCTTAGACTGTGCGATAATCCTTCAATACAAGTCATGGTTTGATGCTCAGTGTCCATACTCAATCCACGTATTTTCCCATGATCCAATTTACGATACCCATACACTTACATTTAATCCTCACACGTGCGCTTTAGCGACGACGATCTGTGACTTAAGGTCGACAAATAAGAACACTTTTCTAGCTCAGTCATCCTTACGAAATCTTGAGTAAAACTCGACAGAGTTTAAGAATAAATTTTGAAAGCATATTTTCGGAGGGTTTGATCTGCAGGTTGCAGGTAAGGTGCAGGTTGCAAGTTGGATCTAAAATTTAGGTTGGGTCTAAAATGTAGGTTGGGTTATGTCTACGAGGTAAAATGGCGAGGGTGGTGCAACACCATATTCAAAGGGGGTTTGATGTCATCGATAACATCACCCAAACTAAAAAAAATCATATCTCAAGAAGGTCTTGAAAGCAGCAAAACTAAGATTGATCTAAGTAAACACACAACACTTCTAAGTTTGACAAACATGTTTCGACACTTCTAGTGTCATCTTCAGTGTTAACAAAGAAATGAAAATCACTCAATATAAATACTAAAATGGAATGAATAAATTACACTGACAATAGTGTCATCTT
>JAPEIX020052706.1:0-11420 GCA_026122405.2 Zoanthus sansibaricus | reverse complement strand
TAGTTACTTCATAAATGCAAGCCAAGACGTTCTTTCCTTGGCACTGCACATTTATTACTATTTTTCTTATTAAATTATGGGTTATTGAGCCGCCAACAAACTAAACATTGTAGTTCACTTAAGTCTAGGCTAAAATATTAAATCATTGCCGTACTTTGAGTAAAAAACGGACAGAGTAAAGAAGGGTTTACACTGACATTTTAAAGATATCAAACGTTATTCCTATTGACAACGATGTCGTCATGGCCCGTAAAATTTACCCAACAGCGATTTCATGGCCCTGAAAAATATCATGAAAAATAAAATCTCTGTTTTCATGGCCTTGAAAATATTTTCAGGGGTTTTTTTTCACAGTATTTTCAAGGGATTTTCATGGATTTTTCATGGCCTTCAGACTCATAGTGGAGTTGACCCCTAGCCTCTAACCCTGCCAATTATTCGTTTCAGCTTTAACTCAGATGTTTGCAAAGCTTATTTATAAAGTAACATACTATACATTATATTGAGAAGCAAAAACTCCCCAAGGTTGGAATCTCAATTTGGATTCCAGAAGGGGCACTCGATTGATTAGTATATAACAAGGGATAATTTCCGTACAGGAGCTAACTTATTTATGCATGCAGTTTCATCCAGTATATTACTATAGAGGTTAGGGTCTGGGTAAGGGTTAGTTTGCATCATTAAACAATAGTGTGCGCTAGGACTGACATTTTAACGTAAACCAATCCTAAACCACTAGTCTATTTTACAACTGCTCACCAAAATAAATAATTGTTTTTTAAAGCATTTCGACTAACCTTGTCGCTGAAAGTATTCTCTCCTTTCGATTTTCTGTACCAAACAAAAAAATATTTATTTTCAATACATTTTACGAATACATTTGGAATCTAAGAAATTTTACAATTGCTGACCTCAATTTGCAAGCTCAGAAAACATTCCATGTCACTAACAGGAAGAGAACCCGAAGCTTAACTCCAAAGAATTAGAAGCTAACATACCTGGTGTTGAAGAAAATCTTAACACAACTAAAGGTTCTTTTTGTTTCGTTGGCGTTTCTGTTTGCTCTATTTGAGTATTTTTTGTGTAGTTTTTCTCTCCAATATTAGACTGCTTGTCTGTTATTAGTACTCCAGAGGGCTTTGGAGCGCTCTCACTTACAGCAGACTGAGAAACCTCAGGATCACTTGCAAGACGCGGAAGTCTTTCAACTACCATGCCGTCTCTTAACTCTATACTGTCATTCGCTAGTTCCAACTCTTCTTCGATTTCATCTGAATCATCATCGTCATCGTCGTCGTCATCATCATCGTCGTCATCATCATCGTCATCAGTGTCATCATCATTGTTGTTATTATCGCTGTTGTTCCCAGAGCCTGTCTTTTCTTCTCTAATCCGCTAAATAGGAACATGCATAGTTGTAAATAATCAAGATTGTGAATTGAAAATGGTTCTTTCTTCAGTATTTAACCTTAATAGCGAACGATATTAAAGTCACATTCACACCCTTTCATTTTAAATATTGCTTGGTTAAAATAACACATGTGAAGGTGGAGAACATGTTAAAATAACTCTCAAAATGGTCTTGATTTACCACCATCACGAAAATAATGTCGCATTAACTCGTACATGTGTGTTAATTTTACTCCTTTAATATTGGGGTTTAAAATAACTCCAAAACAAATGATTTTTATCCAAAATTTTAACCCCACTTTTGGTCTTACTTTAACTACCTACCAAAAGAAGTGTTTATAAACATAAATCCATTGGCTACAAACTGAAATATCAATATCTATTTTCAGCATAATTTATATGAAGTATCCTTGACCTGGAGCTGTTTGAAAAAATCTACTTTTACGGTTTTTGACAAAAAACAAGCCAAAGCGAAACTATGAAAACATGTCTGGCTTCCCAAGATAAATTTTTAGCATATCAGATGATCATATTATAAGCTCTTTAAAAAAAAAATAGACAAAAAATAGTCAAATTCACTGTGAAAAGAATTCAAAAATCGATTCCAAAGAAATGCATGCTGTTTGGGACATCTACCAATAGACTTCATGATTGGCCGTTTTCACACTAGAAGACAAACAAATCGTCTAGACAGACAAATCGTTGACAATTTGCTCATCTAGCATGAATTCGAGACGACGAAATTGAAAAAAGTTGTGGTCAAATCTCCAACAATTCACTGCTTTTTTGCTTGTTCCAGGTCCCCAGTGGCCAACAAACTCGATATTTGTTTGTCTTTGTTCATCTAGCGCGAATTTAGGACGATTTTTGGTCGACTTGTTCGTCTATATTGCCAGACAAACAGACAGACAAATGTAGACGATTTGTTTCTCTGAAAATTTGTACGTCCCGTTTTTACACAACTTGTTCGTCTTCTAGTGTGAAAATGGCCATTATAAATGATGTGTTTATTTGCAGTCACGTGACTATGTTTTTGGCGTTTTGTAAAATATTGGCTGATAAGTGAGTTTTCTTTCTGTGAATTTGATGTCACGAAAGGCATTTAAGGATGTTTATTTTGCACCTTTTTGTCTGTGGAACGCACAGAATTGTGAGCTACTTTTTTACTTTTTATTGTCAGATTTATTCTTTCTTCCTTTAAGCTAGATATTTACATTAATTTTATAGCTTTTCATCGCCAAGTATTGTTTGTCAAAATGGACAAGTTCCCCATGTTAGTTATGCAGTGTCAGGTTCTGTTTATGTACACGTCAAATAAAATTTTTGGCGAGTCCATTGAATTCTGTGTTAACCACTACACATGCTGGTTTGTACAAAAGGCGGGAAACATGCGCAAAACTACGTATACAGCCTCTATGCATGTGTGCGCATGCATAACATTGCACATTGCAGGAAAAAATTACATCAGTCGAATACACCTATTTTGCTGAATTTAGGCTTACCTTCTTTGCAGCTTCAATGCTTTCTTTAATACTTTCATCTAGTTCAAGACTTCTACGCAATGCCTGTTTATAAATTAACAGCCTAATTAGTGTAAAGTCAGTTAACTTCCGAGAGTTATAAAATGCTTATAAAATGTTAAAGTGCAATAAAGTCTTTAGTTTTTAATTAACACTTATTAATCAATTTTACTGGGTCCGAAGGAAACAATTTTATGATCCCGAGACAGATGTCTGAGCGACCAGTAAACTAAACTTCTTTTAAAATTTTGAAATGTTTGAGCTTCCATTCCAGGTCACATCATTTCATCACGAAATAATGTATTTTCTGTTCTGCCCAAAATTTAATGTCTCCAAACAGTGGACACAATGCAGTATTAAGAAGAGCAAGAAGTGGGTTGAAACTAATGGCAGGCACAGTAACGTAAATGAAAAATGCTGCCAAAGTCTAGTAAAGAATGGGAAATTTCAGTATATCTAAAAGATTATTAGTTCGAATATTTAGTGCAAAAAAATTTCAATTTATTTTTCTAATATAAAATCTACTGGATCCAATGAGCTAATAAGATCGCCCAAAGTTTTAACGGGGTATCAGCTCAAAGTCCTAAACTGCGTTCGAATTATACAAAAGTGCTATGTGCTCAAATACCTTGACATCACTAAAACTCAAAGTTATGTCATCATCTTCACTGTTGTCATCTGATGAACAGCCAGCAGCTAGCTCAGAAGCATCGTGAAGATGACGAAAGATTTCATTTCTGTCTTCATCGTCATCATCATCGTCGTCATTATCATCCTTCAATTATGAAGTAAAGTTCTTTTTATATTCAAATATTACCATTAATAAAAATATTTTAATTCTAAATATATATTAATTCTAAGCAATGTTGTCTATGTTGTTTTTAGATACTTTTGTACAATATACAAATTACAGTCACCAACATCTCCATAAACATCCTCATCACCATCATCACTTTCATCATCGTCAGCACCAACCTTCAATTATGAAGTAAAGTTCTTTTTATATTTAAATATTACCATTAAAGAGGCTATGTCACGCTATTTTATCATCTTTTTAAAATCTCAAAACTCTCTTGCACTTAACTGAATTCCAAAAGTAATGCTCCAGGTTTGTTATTTAAGACTATATCATGACGTTTATTCTGTTTCCTGTTATTTGTTGCTACGGATGGCAAGGATGGAAATGAATTGAAACTTGAAAAAGTTGGGCCAACGTTTTTAAGTTTTGAAGCTATTTCAACAAAAATACTAAAAATCTTGTTATGGATTGCTATTTTTAAAACATTTCATTAGATATTCACCTCAAAGTTTATCAGGAACATTTTGTACAAACAAAAAAACCACTAAGTAACGATTTTAGCGTAAAATTGACCCAAAGCAACAAAATCATGGTGCCCCTTTAATAAAAATATTTTAATTCTAAACTTACAGTGTTATCTAGTACGTTGTTTTTAGATACTTCAGCATCTTCATAAACATCATTATCATCACCATCATCATCCTCATCATTATCATCACCATCACCATCATCATCCTCATCATTATCATCACCATCATCATCCTCATCATCATCATCATTATCGTCACCACTGCCCTCACCATTGTTGTCACTGGTAAGGAATTCAATGTTCAGTAATCGAAAAATCAAGGTAATAGTATGATAAAAAGTTTATAAAATACATTATTATAATACGTTGACATATTTATTGTGAGTCAGTGTAAGATTACACAATAATTATTGTTATCATTCTTACCATATTTTTAAAATTCAATAGTTCCTTTAAGTAAACAATAATTGCATAGCCCAACAGCTTTTGTCACTTACATCTTCCTCACTGATACGATCATCAACATCAACATCACCATCATCATCAAAAAGAAGCTGTTCAAAGTCTTCACTGTAACTTCCACTTAGTTTTCCTGTGAAATAATTTTAAAAGTATTATTTAGTCCAGTGATTCTATATCTGTCCAGAGAACTTAACTTGTTCTTCGTAGAAGAAAAATGTACAAAGAAGCATGTTCTAAACTTTGTTAAAGCATTGCTTTCAAGTTTAATTGGATTCTGCTGTGACGGAATATGTGCTAAGAATAAAAAAGGCATATCAAGTTTAAGATTTCTTTCTAATACAATTGTTAGCTTATTTTGCTTTTTGTATGCTAATTTGTTCAATCATACCAATCATTTTTTTCAAATCAAATCAAATCAAATTTATTTTTTCAAATCAAATCATTTGTTCAATAAATGTCTAAGACGAATTCTAGGAATCTATAGGCCGAACAAAATATCAAACAAAGAGCTTGAGAAAACAACATGCATTCCACAAATTGATCGAGAACTTAAGAAACGAAGATGGACTTGGATAGGACATTGTACTGAGAATGAACTCCGATGCAGATCCAAAAATTGCACTAACTTGGACCCCAGAAGGGAAACGCAAACGAGGAAGACCCAGAGAAACATGGCAAAGAACTGCAATCAAAAAAAGAGAGGCGATGGGGTGGAGATCTTGGAACCAAGCAGAGACCAGAGCCAAAAACAGAGCAGAATGGAGAGCAGGCGTTGTGGCCCTACTGCCTGAGGGTACGATGAAGATGAATGATAATGATGACATATTTACTTACTTTCGAATCTGTAATCAGTTGCACTGAAAATGGTAGTGAGTAGTGGTGAAACATGTTAACTTGCAACAAACAAGTCGTGATTTTTATCAAGTTTGTTACCAATCTAATTTAAACACTTTATAAGTAGTGATAGAAAAAATCATTTCAAAAATGAAACTGTCAGTTTTTAGAAACATTACTGAGGCTATGTGAATTTCAGAGTTGCTTTGAACGTTATGTTCAATGCTGATACAATCTGTATTAATAACTTTTTAGCTTAAACAGAAATATCAAATTTGAAGCAACTTGAATAGACAAAAAAGGAGAGAATATAAATTTATGTAAAATACATCAATTTAAGAATACAAACTACACGCAACATTTTGCAGAATACATCATCATCATCAATCCAATTTTGATCCAGGTTTACCCCCGTAAACAGGGGTGGCTGGATTTACCCCACTTTGGTAGCAATTTCTCCAAGTATATGCAAAACAGAATTTCTTTAAAAGTTAGGCATTTTTCCTCACATACTGTGTATGTGATTAATCAAATTTACGTTTACTTGGATAGTTTAATCATAGCTGTACACTAACTTGGATCTTGAGTAACAAGTTGACACTTTGAGTGTCACCCTTTTATTAAAACAAGTTGTCAGTTACTCAACTACCTACAGTAATGATCAAACATTTCAATCCATAGAGAAATTGCACGTTAGTACCAACTTGCCGACATGTGCTTCAATAGTTTCTTAAAAAAAATAGTTTAGAGACAATTTCCTAGCATCTCAAAAATTGGTACCTGGGGCTCTAACTTTCATTTTTGATCCTTCTTGAGTCTTGATCTGAACAGATTCCTGAAAAACAAAATCTGATGTATTAATTAATTCTTACTTAAACACATACTCTGGAGGATTCAAAATAGGCAATGGCTTCCTGTGACAGCTAGCTAATTCTAAACTTTGCCAGAGATTTAAAATTCCACTATAAAAATTATTATTCATAATTCAAGATGGGGTTAAAATATTAATAATCAATTATTTTCTTCCAAAAAACAGCTGTAATATTAATAAGTATGTAAAGTATTCACAACTTTTTAGGTATAAATAGGTTTTAGTTAATAGGCTAAGCCTTCTTAAAAATTTTGTTCTTAACTATACACAATCAAGATTGAGTTTGCACTACATCTGATAAGCAATTAACATTAAATTAAAAAAACATACTGTTTTCCAGCCTTTTCTAGCCACAGGTAAGGGCGCCGTTTTAACCCGAGAGTCCCTGTTAAAAGAAAAACAAGCTTATCAGTAGATATAACCACATTTCCTATTATAATAATAATTACTGTCTTGCACTAGCCTATGAATTGAAATAAATTTGTTTCTAAACAACAGATAGAAAATTTAAATTTGACCAAGTAAAAATAGGTAATATATACTGTATATTATTTTTTTGTCCTTGACCATTCATGAATATCACCAATATTCAATATTTTCAAACAGATTTTTGCAGCAAAAGGGGCTTTGAACAGGGCCGTACCTCGGATTTTTGTCTGCGAGCAAGGGCAAACTCCACACAACTTTACAGAGGTCTCCTGTATATACAAGCAGGGTTTCTAGTTGGACACTGTTTTCATTCCTACACAGAAGGTTTCCTCTAGGACCTTTAAGGAAATAGGCCACACTGATGCTTTTTGTTTTAAATTGTCATGATGGCATAAACAGAGTGTTTAGCTTTCATGACAGGGGCAACTGCCCCCATTCCCCCTCCCTTCTGCTATCTACATATGACCCTGCTTTGAAGCATACAAAGCCATTCAGTAATAAAAATAAAGTCTCTATAATCACTGAAAGTTGCCATATTTATTTACTGCTTTTCATGATAGTGTAATTACTCCTACTAAATACAAGACTAATTTAAGCTTTGCAGTTGTACTTTATGTCTTGCTGTATTATTGCCAATCAGGCAGCTGAGTGAGGGCACAAGGCTGGTGAGGTGGCAGCATCTTACAACCATGCAACGTTGAGGTAGGCAGATAAAAATCTCAAGTGATCCAGAGGGATGTAAGTAAGATTTTATGATGTAATCCCAAAGAGGCCTTTTGTTTTCAAAAGGACCAATCATAGTGCGTTAACCTTGTGACATCAAGATGAGATGTTTATTTCAGCACCAGTTCTCAGTAATTGTAAAGCTCAGTTCTGTCGTCTTCATGCTTTTGTCTTTCTTGTTGGTACTTAGCTATAGCTATTACTAACTATACAATCATAATTAGTAAATAAAAGTTCTTACCCTGCAGTATCAACACCAACTTGTTTCTCAAGATATTTCATTTCTTGATAAAGTTGTTTTTTCCTTTCAGTGTATGCATCTGAAACAGCATTAAAATGTTAGGTCTTGAAATCAACAATCAAATATATACAGTGTATTTAACATAAACTAAACACGTACACAGGGGTCCAATAGGCTCTTAAAATCTTCAATAATTCTTTATGCATGCGTGCCCTCCATGATCCTCATTATCTTTATACAAAGGGATCCCACAGGCTCTTAAAATCTCCCCCAATGATTTCCTATGCATGCTGTTAAATGCAGACTTGAAATCAATAAATTAACCTTTATCCAATGCATTATACCTTGATTTATTGCACAGTAAGTACTGTGATTGAAACTTGAATAGTAAAATCCTATAACATTTATTTAGCTTGATGCTTTCATCATATCTAACTACAACAATTGGTCTTGAGCTGATTAGTGAATTTCAGACACTTTGATTGTTCACTGTATTACTTCTCAGAGACTTGACTTACAAGCTACGAAACATAGCAACTGGCTTGCACAACATTCAGATCCATCGTAGGTGTTTTCCATGATCTCCACTTCAATATGAATGTTTGTTTAACAAATTTACCCTATTAATTAATTTTTTTACTGCAAAATGCTCTTAAAAAGTAAAATGAAGAATTTACAACATACCACCCGCTGTTTTTGAATATCGTGATGAACTTCGAGATTTTCCCCGTGTGGATGACCTGCCAAGCTCAGTATTGGCTCCACTAACATACAAAACAAATCCTTGTTCTCTTTTCTCCAATTCAATTTGCTTGTCATCCTTCTCCTTAAGTTTCTTAAGAAGTCTAAAAAAAAAACTCTGACTAGTTCTCACTACAATACATTAATAACTTCTGAATAATAACTGTAACTTACAAGGGCTGGCCAGTGAACAGGAAAATTTGCCAGTTCTCTATTGACTTTTGGGGTATATTTGCCATAGCTTTTAAACAGGATTTCACCAGTCACAGCAATTTTTGGATGGAAGACAGCTAAATTGTATATACAGTTAAATGTCAAAATGGGAAAATTTACAAAACTTAAAAATAAACATTTTACTAAATAAATACTGTATGTGTTCGAATTCTTTAGGTTTAATAAAGGCATTTCAGTGATATGTCTCACTTTGTCACATAATAATTATCAAAGCTTTCTCTATCATGGAAGACACTGCAGGAAGTATTCTACAGTGCATAATTTTTAAAAATAAATCTTTGACAGCATTTCTGGGGGACATCTGAGTGTGTACCAAGAAGAGTTAGCTGGGGCTTTTATAATTTTAACAGTTTTTTAACGGCCACTTAATCTTTTAGCAATACAGTACCTGTTTTTCCTTTGAAGAAGCAAAAGATATTCTTCATAACTAGGGTCAACTGCATCTTTGACAGATGTTCCAGCCTGATGAGGCAAGACAGACAACATGCTACTTGAGATATTTTACATTATTAACAAATTTTTTAACTTAGCAAACCATTTTTGAAGCAGACAAAAATTAAGAATAATGAGCCTTGACAAAATTTCTGGTTCTAATAAAATTATATAACTAGGGGTAAGCAGAGCTTAGAAAGTGCGGGCGGGAAACTGAGAAGGTATTATTATTTGAGAAAGGCATACAACACCCTTTGTTGAAAATTTTTAGGTTTTTAAAAAACAATATTTTTAGTGCTAACCGCAAGCCCCAAAAATAATCGAATTTAACACTGATATGATAACATATGTAGATCTATTTTAACACCAAGGATATTTTCACAAAGCGTAATTCAGCTGAATCATTTCCTGTTTTGCTCATGTGCTATTTAAAATATAAATCGCTATGGGCTACCTGTGCTAACCTGCGATGACTAGGGTGCCGCCCAGGCCGAGTCAAAAGCTGTCATTTGCTTACATTTAAGAAAATGGAAAGAAGCACCGGCTTAATGGGCCATAAGGCTCATGAAGATTCAGTTTTTAGCTGAACACAATAGCAATATCGTTCCCAGATCCCGTGTTCTGTTGGCCGTTCTGCAGGAACGCGGATTCATGAAACGAGAATGACGCAATTATGTTAAGAATTAAGAAAACAAATACAAAGTTTAAGCTTTTGGTTTACTTTTCTTTTCAATTTATATTCTAACCTTTTTTCACTATTTCTTTAGGTTAGCTATAATTGATAAATATGATATATTGTTGACATGTTTTTCATAATCAGAAGGAACATGCATTATATTACTTATCAAATGACCATCTTGTGGTTTAAAAAACACATTTCAAAAGCTGATTCCTTTGTTTAATATAGTATCAGACGTGATTTGAAGTAGAAAAGGTGCTGACATGTTTAAAAGAAACAACAAAGTGATTTTCAAAGTTATTGCAATATCATATAGCTTAAACATGCATAATTGTACCGTTGATATTCCATTAGATATCAGGGTCAAGATTCAAAACAAAAACTGAAACAATATATGAATGATAATTTTATCGCCTTTTATCTTCTCAGTTGCTGATTAATGGTCTTCCTTTTCAGCTTTAGAATTCTCTTCATAAGTGCACGTAGACTTTCTCTTCTTGTAGGTAAAGGAAGGGCAAGCTTGCATTCTCTTCAGTCCAGCGAGCGGCGAAGCCGGCGGGAAAACTAGAATACACTTCATAGAATTATCAGGCTGAAAATTGGCCAAAATTTAAGAACATGCTAAGAACAGACCCCAGGCTGCAGAATGACTGCTAACTTTACTGTTACATTAAAGCACAAAGTCATGGAATCGGCAAATAGTAAACAGTGTATCATTGTCGGCAATTAGAATAAAATAGTACATGAACATTTTACGAAAATAATTTGAAAGACTAATTATTTTCTCTTATTTTATATCAAATATTGAAGTTCGTATCTTTTTATAGTCTCACATATCACATACAGTGTCTGGACAGCAGCCAGTGTCTAAATTTTGTTTCATTAACTAAAGCAAATTTTTCCGAGCCTCAAAGCATGTACACCAATCAAGTATGATTATATTAAGAGCATTTTAAAGAACTTTTGAAGCTAAAATCCCAAAAATATTAAATTCCAAAAAAGAAGACGTTCTTATAAAAAAAGAGTTTACTAGTCGGAACCGTGTAGCAGGTTGCTGGAGAAACATGTACACTTTTTACTGTTCTTGTTTAATGTCCGCCATAGCTTAAAAGCAATATAGCTCAGTGAAATCTCCTCCCAGCTGAAGTCTTTTCCTTTCAGCAACCCCGGAATCAAACTTGTATAAGCTATGTACAATATTTAGAATATTTTGTTTTGGTTGAAAGCTTGAGAAATTAATGCATAGGAATTTGTGTATGAGCGGTCGCTCATGAAATATTAATCTGCCTTTGCTGTGTGTTATTACTATATTAGTAAACATACCAGCAACAGTAAAGAATGGCTAAACATACGAGACGTGTCCTTGAATGGAATCCACTGTTACACACTCCTGTAACAGACCCAGTGAAATGAAACTTCTCACTGGGGTTTTAGAAAAATTTTACTGAGTAAGTTAGACAATTTTTTCGCTGGGTTAGCTCTTGACTTTTCGTTCTAGTAAGGTCCGTAAGTAAAA
>JAPEIX020052664.1:0-11420 GCA_026122405.2 Zoanthus sansibaricus | reverse complement strand
CCGGAAGGATGGAAAGCTGAGTTCGCTTAGGCGGAAAAAAAGGTCACACAAATATCCGAATCTCGGCAAACTGCCGCGATCGAACTGCGGAGATTGTGGTTGGAAAGCAGAGATCTTACCTACTGCGCCAACCACGTCCGCCCTTTTATGAAATAAGTGTAAGTTTAAAAAAATCAGTTTTTACCCGTTTTTGACTTTATTTATTCCCTCCCTAGCAGTCTTCACGTTGTATTTCTCCATGAATGTGTACATGCTTGACAGCTCAACTTGACGTCTAAAGTACGCGTCCACGCTCGTGTTGGCCACGGTGGCATATTTGAACCTTTCAGACGGGTTACGCAGCTAAATTACAATAAATAGGTTAGTTGGTCGGCGTTTAACCCAAATGGTAATCAACAGTTGGACTGCTCGAGTTTTACATATATTCTTTACCTTATAATTTTTTCTTGAGGGAAGGATTTTTTAATATTGCCGGTTTACACCAGCTTCATGGCGGCCATGTTGGTGAACTCGTAAGAAAATAATTTTGATTATTTCTTTTGTTCGAGACCCTAACATGGCCGCTATGTCTATTGTCTTTTATGTCTCTTGGGATCAAGTGAAACTCAAGAATAACATTTTATCATGAAGCCAGTTACAACAAAACTTCGCAGCAACAGTCAGTTTCAGGGAACCTAAATGTTCACAAGGCAATCGCATTGCATTCGGTTATTATTCTATTTTCCGGTCGGTAGAAAATACAGATAAAGATGATTCCTATTAGACAGCTGTTTAGCTATAAAATGAAGCGATAACAAATTTAACGGTATGACGACGTTTCGACGTCTCCTAACGTCATTTGTTAGCTTCTAATAACAGAGACGTTAAAACATCGTGAGACCGTTTAACTTGTTATCCCTAAACTTTATTTAAGAAAATAAAACATGTTCTCGGCGTGCCATCATAGCCTGCTGAAAACCGAGGCGAACGTTTAGGAGAATTCAATTGCAGTTCAATGAAAATTCGAGATGCATTCGAGAGTTTTCACTTATTTTCATTTTGGCTCTCAAAATTTTTAATTTGCCAAGGCCCCACGAACCGCCATCTTTCGCTACATGAAATACTGCCGCCTCAATTAGCGTGAATTTATTTTCCACTTCGGACTACAAAGTTAAGGATTTATTTCCTAGAGTTGAACAGATAATCAGAATGTATGTTTGTCACTTACATTTGGATCAGCAATACCGCTGACCACTGCCTTTGGACGATCGAGGACAAGAAATGCAGCAAGGTTTGCCGTGTAGCTGGCTACAATAATCATGGCAAAACCCGCCCACACCATTCCTAATACGCGTGCGCTAAAACTGCGAGGTGTTCCTGTTAAAAGACGTGAGTGATTTAGGCTGATTTTTCATGAATTAATAATTTACTGTAAGACTAAATTAAAACCAAGTTGAAATAAACTAAGGAGAAACATCACCTTTTCAAGGTGTTTATACTGAGCTAATTAAGCTTTTCCAGTGACGGAGATGAGCCGGTTTACCATCTTCTGATGGTGCAGAATAAACTTAGCGCTTTAGTTTCTGTCAGTAAGACATAGTTGGTATAGGTTTGGACGGGAATCAAATTTAGGACAGCCTCCCGAGAGAGCACAATAGGCTGACGTTTTAACAAAAAGGCTATCTAAGAATGTGACAGAGAGGAAAATGAAAGACATTTTTAAAACAACTTTGTAGTTTCTAAGAAAGCTTTAACTACAAACCAATCGAGTACATTAACAAAAATGATGGATCATTAGAGCTTTTGAAATACTTGTTTTTATAAAAAAAAGGTTATGGTGATCGTATTTTTAATATTTTTTGTATGACATTTTATTCGCAAGGGTTGGAGACGTCATAACACTCGGCAACTTGTCAATAATCTGGTGCAACTTACCACTTTTCCCGAATTCTAGCGACCAAACAACCGCCAACGCATGCTTAACTGTTAAACGTAACTTCACTTATTCTCCTATTCAATCGTTATTTTTTTTAGATATTAGTTTTTACTGACTACATGGGATAAGTTTAATGACGCGCACATACCCTCGCCAATGCCACTGTTTAGCAACACTCCCCAAGAAAACCACATGGCACTGGACAAGTTCAGAGCAGTCTCTTCTTTTTCTTTTCTTGCCAGTTTGAATCGACCAAACGGGCTAAACCGGTCAAGCAGGTACAAGATGAAAGCAACGACGTGAACAGATAACAGAACCAACAACCAAAGTTCCGTCTGAAACGGTCTCAAAAATGAATCCAGCTTGCTTTCATTCGATTCCTGTAAATCACAAATTAGCAGCTGTACTTGCTAGTGGCAAATTCGGGCTTTGATTTTATGATATCAACCAAAATTAATTTAGCTAATGTCCTTCAAAAGTCTTCGAAACACAGCAAGTATAACTCAAGCAGTTCTATTCAACAAGCAATTTATACAAAGAAGAAAACGCTGCATGAATCGTTAGCTTAGTTAAGCCCCTACAGTAAAAATTCACGTAACATAACAACTGAATGCATAAGTACGCGTATTGGTAGCCTTGGAAGAAATACTTTAGCCTTTGGTCTCTAGGCTAAGATAAAACAACATTTTCTGAAGTAGCTAAATCCTTTACGAGCCACGTGGCCCGTGAAGCCGGCGCTTATTTCCGGTTTCTGTAATTTTAAGCAGAAGAGAGTAGTTGACTTCCCCTGGACGAGACACTAATCCATTGTAGGTTAGCTCTCAGCAGATGGCGGTACTCATTTACCTACCCCGGATGGAAGGATGGAAAGCTGAGTTGGCTTAGGCGGAAAAGAAGATCACCCAAAATATATTTGAATCTTTGCAAAGCAAAGGATCAAACCGGGGAACTTACCAACTGCGCCAACCATGTCTGCTTAAATAGACACAGATAAAATTGAGCATAAAAAAAGAATAAAAAATAAAGATATGTTTTCTGATAGCCAGTATAATTCAGCTCTGAGAGTTATACTTTCCTAACGGCCTTAAGGAATGGGCCAGGCATTTAACTCAGCAATAACTCGAACGCAAAGGAAATGTTTTAAAGGGTGTAAAATAGCAACTTTGTAGCAAGTTATAGTTAATTACCAGTAAATCCATTCGCTTTTAAGCGACGCTCTTACTTGTCCCAAGTCCTACAGCGAATTCAAGAACACCATTAGTTATACCATTGTGATTTACCTTGCGCACTAATATTGTGAGCCCTTGATACTTGAAGGGTTTGGAGAACTCGAGCCATTGCGCACGCTCATTATTGATCGTTAGGGCGGCAACAATCAAATCAGCGTGGCCGTCAATCACTTCACCAACCATTCCATTCCATTTCTTTGTGTCTGACCCATTAACCTGAAAAGTTAAAACTAGAAATCTGTGAATGATTGCGATTCACTCTGAAGCGTTAACTCCTTTTGACAGAAAAAAATGTTACTATAATCCTACTACAGAAACAGCTCCTGTAAACAAACCTTGAAAAGTTGAAGTTTATTATTATACACATACTCGTATTTTTTTTATAAAAAACCACTTTATAAGAAACTAGGGTCTGAAATAACAAAAGCTTAAGAAACTTTTAGGGCTAAACTCTCTTGAACCAAGAAACTTCCTAAATATGAAAAACACGAAAAATGACACGGAACTTTAGAAAGGCATCTCTTTAATTTCTTAATCATCATATCATAACTATTCTAGTGTTAAACTTTTAAAAATGTTTATTTACTTTTCCATTCTTTAGTGTCTATTCTTTAATTTCATTTTACCCAGCCAAAAAGGAGCTAAGGTGAGAATGAAAGTTTGTTACTTAGTCTGTTTCTCGGATGAAGTGTTCACGAAATTAAGAAACCCTTAAGAAACTTTCAGGGCTAAATCGGGCCAAATTTCAAGAAACTTTGAGACTCAAAGCCTAAAGAAGTTTCTTATAAAAAACAACGTGTAAACTCTACCCACTGACAGTAGCTTCATGACGTATGAAAACCTGTTTACTATACAACGCTTGATTTAATGAACTTTTTGCTAGAGCATTTATAATCATCGAAGCTAACTATAGCCCATCGTTGGACCAATGCAAGAAGGAGCTGACGCTAGAAACATCAGCTTCTTACTTACAACTGTGATTAATTCTTTCAACTGAAATTTGATTAAATTATAAGCTTGACTCACCCTCGTTAATGATCCGTAATTTCCATCTTTCGACAGGTGGACACTGTAGGTGAAGTTTACTTTTTCACCGAGCCTTATCAGTAGATCAATGCAAAACCCTGAAATAACAGAAGTTCGGTGTAGCAAGAAATCACTCATGCAGTTTACTAATTTATATGTTATATATCGGACGTGGTTGGCGCAGTTGGTAAGATCTCTGCTTTCCAACAACAAGGGCCCCAGTTCGATCCCGGCAGTTTGCCGAGATTCGAATATTTGTGTGACCTTCTTTTGCGCCTAAGCTAATTCAGCTTTCCATCCTTCCGGGGTAGCTAAGTGAGTACCAGCGCCTGCTGGGAGATAACCTGCGATGAATTAGTGTCCCGTGTAGGGGGAGTCATAGACTCTCATCCGCTTAACACTACAGAAACCGGAGATAAGGGCCGGCTCCATGGGCCACTAGGCTCGTAAAGGATTTAGCTTGTGACAAAAAAAGAATAATTCAGAGTAAAAATATCTACTTGATGCAATTCTACACCAAGCCCTACTGCCTTACTTACTTAGCTCACTTTTAGATTATTTTTGGACTTCCACCAGGCTTTTCCTTTTCATCTGTCATCAGAAAATTCACAGGAACGGCAACAAGGAAATTCTGCACGGACTGCATTGTAGCACCTTTTACCTTTTTCAGCGACGTTAAGTTGTTCCTTGCTGCCTCGCTTAAAGATCCTATGAAGCGAAAAATGTTTTTGGTTGACTGAAAAGATCATGATAAGAAAGAACAACAATCAAAATTTCAGAGTTTAAATAAATTGTAGAAATACTACGCATCAGGGAAGATTCGAGTTCTGTTGCTACCATTAAGATGCAAATTAGCAAATGTCACGCGTTAATTCGTTTGCTTCAATACAGAGAACATATGAGAAATTAATTAAAAAATCAAACTTATTTAAGTTAAAAATAGTTTACAACCTGAAAAAATGGTTTCTAAATAAAGATAAAATCATTTTCTTTTAACAGCTTGAGTTTGAATCCCGTGCTGTGAATCAGTGTCGAGATATGAGCTAAACATGTTGCTTTCGAAGTTTGCAAACAACATTACGTCACACAAACGAAGAACTTATTACCTTGAATGCATGAGCCAGCAAATCATCAGCGCGAAACCTGCAAACTTGGGCTCTTTGAAACTTTCTGTATTTGATACTTTTTAAATGATCTCTTTACAAATGTAAAAATATATTTCACTTCACAGGCACATAAACGTTTGGAGTTATCCTAGGTCTACGTTCTACTTGTGCAACAAAATATAAGCCAAACCCTTCCGCAAACCAATAGATTGCACCGTGATCTAATGCAGTGCAATACAAAAGCGATACAGATGCGGGGATTTTTATTTACTGCGTCTGCTTTAACAGGGACGGAAGAAGAGGTTTCTAAAAAAAAAAAGGAGGTTAGCGCCGGTGGAAGAGAAAGTAAAATCAATCAAAGCTAGTCATCTCACTTTTTCTGAAAAAGCGTAGAGTATGGAGGGGGGATGGGGGGCGGCATTCGCCACACATCTCCCCCTAGTCCATTGTTGAATCCTGCCCTATACAGAATTATAAGAAGAGAGCAAGTTTTACCACACAGACAAAACTAAACTGTGCACTTGGGTATCAGAAAAAATATATCATTGTTCTTTTTTTTTTTTTATCAGAGCGGGACCACTGTCATCCCAACCCATGCCGTAATGGAGGTCAATGTTCGCTTGAGGTTGATGATTTCACGTGTAACTGTATGCAGGGTTGGACTGGAATCCGCTGTGAAGGTCAGTCATTCGCGTATTTCTGCTCCAAAATTAAGCATAATCTGAATGGTAAGTGCGTTTTGATTGGTCAGCAAATAAATTTTCATAACGCTATGAAACACGAAAATGACGATTAGGCGGAAAATAGTTTGTGAGAGTTTTCGAGATGGTGAAAACCTTCCACTGATCCACTCTTGATTTCTGCCAAACGTTCCCCTCGCTTTTCACGAAGCGTGTTTGGTTTGGTAAATAAATATCATGCTATATACAGAGTATGAAAATATGTATTTAATTAAAACTAATGACTTAAAATCTATTCTATTTTTTAAGATAAGAATATAAAAATAGGAAATAAATTTATCTAAAAATTAGGGTAGCTACAGATCTTTGATGGGCACAACAAGCGCCTGCCGCCCAGAGAGGGAGTGCATCTTAACTGTCCTTTCTTTAGCAGCCACCTCAGTTCCGATTTATTTTGGTCCTTAGCGTTTACGTTTCTTCTTTCTTTTCAGACGAAGACCGATGTCAACCAAACCCTTGCCAACATGGAGGTGTGTGTCTGTCTAAGGAAGCAGAGTACGAGTGTCACTGCCCTGTTCACTGGACTGGTACCAATTGCGAAAGTAAGGGTTTTATTGAAGTTAATAATTATTGACCCCTTTTCTTAAGTTGCCATATGGGTAAAATATTGTAAAACCACTGTGTGTGAAATGCGGTGTGGTTTTACGTACCACACAGCATTTCGTGCACAGTCAATTTACAGTTCAGCTCTTTGATTTTACTGTATATATTTAGACCGTAGGTCTACGGTTGTAGATCTTTGCTTGTTCCAAGCTTCTAATCATATCGGATCACTGACCAGTTTCTTTTAACGTAGTACATCAGCCATTCATTTTTAGTTCCATAACAGACCGGTACGCAGAAACTTCCTGGGGGGTGCGAACAAAATATTTTGGGACCAACCTCCCAGACATGACGTCATTTTATCACAACTTTCATATTTTTAGGACAGCATAAAGATAAAATTTGTGGACTTGGGTGTTTCTACTGGACTGACAAATTAGATTTTAATCTAATTTATTTTTGAGATTGTTTTACAGATAAAGAAAAGTTCTTCTAAATATGCTTTGATTATCATTTTCCATCGTAAAATTTTTATTCGTTACTTTCGTAATCAAGTAGAATTTGTTGACCTTTACGGCCGTTGGGGGAGGGGGGGTGCGTGCGCAGCCAATGCACTTCCCCTGCGTACGAGCCTGTAACAATATGTATAGGTTGAATATTAGACCTATGTGCGTAAGTTTCTCTTGCTAGCAATGACTAGCAACTGATATTATAATTAATTTTGAGGTACAACTCTTATACTTTCTACTTTTGAAATAGTTTGAAGAAGTTTCAATTATTTGATCAATTATATCGTAAAGTACCTAAGTTTATGTTTGTACCTTAATGTAAAATTACTGTGTTAGAAATGTTTATACTATTTTGTATTGTATCACTGTATCGTTCATTGTGTTCGAAAGGCGCTCTTAAACTTTTATGTGTTGGTTTGGCTAGGCCAAGGGGCTCTGACTTTTGAATCAGGACCAACTTCGTGTGCTTCAACTACATTTGGCTGCTGTCCTGATGGCAAAACACCCTCCACTGGGCCGCATCAGGCCGGATGTCCT
This sequence comes from Zoanthus sansibaricus, assembly GCA_026122405.2. Taxonomy (NCBI): domain Eukaryota; kingdom Metazoa; phylum Cnidaria; class Anthozoa; order Zoantharia; family Zoanthidae; genus Zoanthus; species Zoanthus sansibaricus. Next base: position 3,815 of record JAPEIX020052664.1, on the reverse strand, counting down.
GGTAGGAAAGACCTAAGTTAAAAGATTGATAATAGCACTGATAGCATTCGCAATCTCAGTATGCAATAGCAATAACATTAGCAATAGCAGTAGCAGTAACAGTAGCAATAGCTATTGGAAATGCAAGAGAAGTAGTAGTATAAAAGCAATAACAATGGCAATGCAGTAGCATGTGCAGTAGCAATAGCAACTGCAGTAGCAATAGCATAGCAAAAGCATTAGCAATTGCAGTTGCAATAGCAATAGCAGTAGCAGTAACCGTAGCAGTAACAGTAGGAATAGCATTAGTAATAGCTGCTCACCTAGCTTTAAGATATGAAGGGAATCTCGATTGAATTTGGTGGTATATTTCATTGCCAAGTCAACTTAACATTACCAATTACCGTGCGAAAGTTGTCAAAGACACTTGTTAAGTAGAACTAGCTTGATACGAGTTCACCTTTTTGTCGAGGGTAGAGCGTAAAATGTCGAAGGTAATTTTTTTTTCTCTTTTTTGTATTTTTTTCTTACCACTTTTTTTAATAAATATATTTTGTTTCCATATGATTTTTAATAGTTTTTATGGGGTTTTAACTGTAACAAATTAAAAATATAATTGAAACTTCAAAAAATTACTAACACCAAACTTGGTACACAGTCGTGTTTTCTGGTTTTTAACTATTGTGCAAAAAAATCACATGACCTGTTACCATGATAACTAAGTTATGGTTAAAAGAACGTTTTTTCTAGTTAAAAACCCGTGTTTTCCTGTAACTTCAAAACTGTTGCTCTGGATGCACTGAATCATTCTATTCCAGATTAAGCGTTTTGATCGTGTTTGTGCGTGTTTAGAATAAGAAGAAATTGCCAAAATAAACGGTTTTTCATCTACTGGGTAAAAACTAAAAAAAATTTCTCCGTTACTATAACAGGGTGTTACGTGATTAATATTTTTAGTGCCCAAGTAAATAATTAAGGACAACACCTGTGTAACAAGTTTCGTTTTCATATACTGTTTAGAACGAAAGTTATGAAGATTTTTCCTTTTAAAACTAGGATCGCTTGGGGCTTTCGTATCCTAGCAACCACTGATTCGACTGTAACAAAATAATTTTTTACGAGAACTAGATATCGTGAGCTTCATTGTTGCCAAAGGATTTAGTCTAACGTTTTACGAGTTACGTGATTTTTTGCACAGTAATTAACAACCAAATAACATGACTGTGTACCACGCACAAAAAAAAAGAAAAAATTACCCTCGACCTTTCACCCTTGACAAAAAGGCGAAATGGTTTGATACTAATACTTTGAAGCCACTAGTACATTTTTTATTTGATTTTTTGTTTTTTGCAACAGCTTTGCCAAGGTACAGATGAAACAATGCTGGAGGAGAAGAGTCATCGTCAGTTCATTTGGGATGTCAATTCAAGAAGACAAAAGAAGAGTCATTTTCAAAATAATGATTGATGGTGATTGCAAAAACAGCTAAAACTGAAAAAGACAGTTTATGATATTGTTGAGCTCGAACCCAATTCAACCTTTTTTAAACAAGTGGTGAAATTCGCACGTCACATATTGATCGCTAGACTTTTGTAGTATTTATAATTTTGTTTAAAAATTTTACAACCTCAATCGTAAACTATCTTAACAACTGGCATGTTTTATTGTGAAAAAATAGCTCTACTGTCATACAAAGATGCATGAATGACTTTTTTTTTCTATAGAAAATGAGAAAAAGCTATCAATAATCAAAAGATCATTGGACATATAAAGTTAGTTTACTACTTTAGTATTTAACCGCTTTGTTTTTTCATTGGAAAAGAAAGGGACCGTGAAAAGATATTTTGATTGGGACGTAGAAGATTAATGACGAAGTAAATCGCTCTCGAGTCTTTGAATTTATGAAAATTGAATAAACCTACAAGCACAATAGCCGACATTAAACTTTTCTCAAGTTTGAATGCTCAATCCACAGGCATATCCAAGGAGATTAATAAGTGCTCAAACTTTTACAAAGAAAAAGCATTCAAATATCAACTCATTAATAGATTGCCACTTTTAGTATCAAAAATTTGTTGTAAACAGAATTAAACTATAAAAAACAGAAAAAGGAAAGGAAATTGAGAGCCTTTAATTTTATCTAGTTCCATTATGGAAATAATTTATACTCATAACTTAAACTTGGGAGTTTTTCAAACGGAGAGACCTTTTGTTTCCCGAAGTTGTTTTGTGCTGTGTAATTGCGCAATATTTCTAATTGTCTTGGCATTTTAGTAGTCATTAGAAAGATGTGATCAAAATTTCTTTAAATCCTAAAACTTCAGTGGTATTTCGATATGTCTGTGTGGCTTGCCAGTCGTCACGAAATTCATAATACTGCAGTTTGAGATATTTATAAAAATAGTTTGAATTAGTAATGTTTTACTGAATAAATACAATCAAAAAATTAACCTTTATCGAGAAAATGAAAACAATATTTGCAATGAGTGTTTAAAGTGCGTATTCGAACACTATAATCAAGCCTTTGAAAACATACTTTTTTAGGTCTGTGTGGGTTATTGGAGAGCCTCTTTTAAGATCACTTGTACTATAATAGTGGATTCAAAGTGCATTCTAATTTGCTACTACTGAAGGGTCGGTATAGTCCAATTATTGCGAACACTATTGTATTAGGATGTAACTTAAAGTTGCAAGTAAGCTAAAACAATCAAAATATCTGAGTTCAAATTCAGCTGAGAAAGCCTTGTCGAGCGAACTGAAAGTAATAGAAACATAGTCTACAAAGGCAGTTTCTAAGATACCCCGATTCCTAAGTTCTCAAAATGACTCGATGGCGAGCAATATACATTCTTTGCCTAACCCGAATACACCAAAGGAACAGTGCTTAACTTATTGGTCTGATAGTTTTAGATAAATTGTTTTATAATGCACGTGAAATATCTGCTATTCTAGCCACATTTTAGATCCTGAGATACTTTCTATGTACCTTTAATGAGGAAAACAAGTGTAACCAACATTTGCTTGCGGTCTCTAAAACCGATAGAAGTGAAACATACGTTTCTTTTCCAGATAAATTGTTCAGTATTAACTGTTAGTAATGGTATTGATAAAACAATTACAATCTTGAATTCAAGGACTACGAATAATTTACCAGTACCAATGGCCTATCAGCTTTGACCCCGTTAAGCGTAACCATTTGCCCACCAGGTCTCACCGATAATTGAAACTTTTTAGCTAGTAAGACTAAAAACTAGCTACTAAGACATATTGAGTTTCTCAACAGGTTTTACTCTGAATATTCTTCTAATGGTAAAAGCGCGCAATGCTTGTGGATCGAGTGTTTCCTTTACTACTAACTAGTACATCACAGTGACAGTATAGAGTTTTTCCATTACTACTAACTAGTACATCAGAATGATAGTATAGAGTGTTTCCATTACTAACTAGTACATAACAGTGATAGTATAGAGTGTTTCCATTACTACTAACTAGTACATCACAGTGACAGTATAGAGTGTTTCCATTACTACTAACTAGTACATCACAGTGATAGTATAGAGTGTTTCCATTACTACTAACTAGTACATCAGAGTGACAGTATAGAGTGTTTCCATTACTACTAACTAGTACGTCACAGTGACAGTATAGAGTGTTTCCATTACTACTAACTAGTACATCAGAGTGACAGTATAGAGTGTTTCAATTATTTCTAACTAGTACATCAGAGTGACAGTATAGAGTGTTTCCACTGCTACTAAATAGTACGTCACAGTGACAGTATAGAGTGTTTCCATTACTACTAACTAGTACATCAGAGTGACAGTATAGAGTGTTTC
>JAPEIX020052573.1:0-11422 GCA_026122405.2 Zoanthus sansibaricus | reverse complement strand
TACTACAATACTACTACTACTACTACTACTACTACTACTACAATACTACTACTACTACTACTACTACTACTACTAGTATAGGATTCGACTTAGTTTATGCTGTCATAGATTTTTACACCATCGTAAGCAAAGAGTGATATACTGCAGATGTATTGCGGACGGGAAGAACGTTAAAAGAGGTGCTACTCAGGGAAAAGTAAGCGACCCTTATTTTTTCATTGTTTTCTTAGGTGATCTTGACATCACAACTGACAGTGGAAGTAACAGTACACCAAGAAAATAAATTTAGAAAGTAAAATTGCGCAAATGACGTCTTTGATCAGATATAAAAAATTCCGCCGGCAAACTCCAAATTTCAAATTATTAGTTATTACGTTTCACAGAGGATGAAATTAGATTTAATTTACACGTTAAAGAAACACTTTGCACGCTTCTAAGGCGTCTTGTATTGATATAAACTACAATAGTCAATACAGAATCCTTATTAGAATATAGACATTAATATAAAAATGTCATGTCGAATAGAGGATATTCACCCTTCCAACAGGTTTCTATAAAAGCGCGTCATCCGGAGACAGTTCCTTCTTATTTAGGTCCTAAGTATGACTCCATGAGTGACTACCGTACGTTACGGAGTCATACATAGGAAAAATAAGGTTGCCTCAAATTATTGCTGCGACGCAGGTGGAGAGAAACTAATCCTTTTGCTCTTGCAATTGGGAGCATGCGTTGAACGATTATATGCGGTGCGATTTTTGGGGTTGTGTGCTCAAACCTCGATTTTAAAAACAAGGCCGCGAGAGACTGGATTTCAGTCGACATCATGCACCTTACTTCGATCGAGGATTAAACAGCGATCGAGGATAAAATTTGGTAAGTTTGGCTAAATGTTCATTTGTCAGTTTCTTCGAAAGCAAACTTGACTATCAAGTTCGCCTTTTGCAATCATGGGTTGATACCACAAGTCCTTCTTTTGCAAGCGCAGTTAAAATATCTGATATACTATCCAAAACGTAGCCTCCGTTATTCTCCGTTCGCCAAACAAGAGGTTCCCATAACGTTTTAAACTGAAAGAGTTTAAAATGAACTAAGTGACATGGACTTGTTACTAAACTTGTTTTCAGATGTCGCAGCACTTATTTTCTATCAGAAAAATCTAGTACCTTGAACTATGTTCATTTAAAATTTACAAATGTTACTTGGGCATAGTCTATAATTTAAAACTATAATCATGCCTAGATTAATTTCTGGTCTTGGGATAATGGTCCTTCAGCTCCCGCCGAATGAGCAACAGTTCAAAACATTTTAGGTAGGTGTTCCAATTTGGATACAAAACTGTTTTATTCAGTCAAGTACAAATTAAACCATCCTTTAAATAGTATTCTTCCAAAAATCAATCATACAAAATACTACAGTACTCATTAGAAAACAGAGCTCTATTAAATCTAAAGTTAACACTGAACGGTATAAAACATTAATAACATTATTATTATTATTATTATTATTATTAGTTATTATTATTATTATCATTGATATAATCATTATAAAATTATTATCAGTGAGATATTCTAAGTTCATTTATTCTAATGGTTTAAATTTTTATAGTTTTTGCAATTTTAAGTATAAATATATGTTTTATTTATATGATAAACTAGGCAATATTTTTTTTTATTGTTACTGTTACTGTTATTATTATTGTTACTGTTATTTTTAAGGTTACTACATAGAATACTACCTGCTATTGTTGAAAGTTATGATCTGGGACTTCCATATAGTTGCTGCTAATAGGAATAGTGTACACTTTTTAAAATTACTAATATTTATATACTCGCAGTAACATTGTAAACGAATATTCGTGAGATCAATTTATACAAGCCTCGACGTTGTGGCCTCAATGTAAATCAAAACCGGTTGCGTACTCAACCCCGAGGATCCTACATAACATTATTACGGTACAAGCCGGCTCAGTAATGGTGATAGTTTTATTATTAAATACTATTAAAATCAGTGGCACTGCCAATTTTTGTTATTGATTGCTATCATCGCATTAAATGATAAAGTTACATTGCAGCTATACTTATTTACTAAACGATTGTAAATAATATTGTACCTCTTTCCTCTTTTCTTTTCAGTGGCTGTGAAACTTCCTTGTTTCCTCTTTCTTCTTCTTCCACTGCGTCCCGTATTATTGTAGTGGTTGATGTGACTACTGACGTTTCTGTGAGGTCTGGCTGAAATCTTTTACTGCTACTTTGGTTCAACTTAATTTGTTCATAGTCGATACCATTTCTAATGTTAGGCTCTTCCTCATGACCTGGATGGCTTGCGTATGGCATGTACGGCCACTGGAAAGTATGTTCATGGAATGAATTTGACCATGGGTGAATTCCATATACATTCGCTAAGTGCTGCCTTTCTCTTTCAAGCATAGCATACTGTGCGGCTCGTTCTGCAGCTTTATTGCGAAGAATTCGATTAATCGAGCTAACACTTGGAGTGCTATCTCGATCACAAATCCCCTCTTCAACTAATCGATCTCTAATCTCCCATGCAAATATTGTAGGATTCTGTTGTTTGTACTGGACTATCTTAGCAACCACTGGTGGGGTTGCAACTTTGGGTTTACTTCCACCAATGGAGCCAGGTCGTATAGAACCAGTTTCGTAATACCTCCCCAAAATTTTGCTCACGCATCCATGAGACACTAGTAGACGGCGAGAAATTTCACATGGCCGTACGCCGCAGGCAGCAAGCTGCACAATGCGGTGACGAATGTAGTCCGGGAGAGGTCTTCCATTGACAAAGGTTCCCCCAAGTTGGTTGTATCCACCATGACCAGGGAATTGAAAAGAGAGTGGAACTGGAAAAATGGAAAACATAAAAAGCTGCTGAACTGAGTTCGAGTAAATATTGTTGCTATAGTAATAGAGGCGAACAAATGAACTAACACTCTTAAATACATCTACATATTAACCATAAAGTGAAACCAATTTAAAAAGTGAAACATATTTCCTGCAGCAGTAAGTTATAGCATGCAAGCGAAAAATGTACACAAAAAATAACAAAAAATAGCTTTCTAATTTTTCCCTGTTTTTGTAACTTTATATGAGTATTCTTTAATTAACAATTTTACACGGTTACTTATCATTTTTTATTAAAAAGTCACGGTTTATAAGGGCTGGGAAAGACTGTTAAATATCACTTTTGACAGAATTAACGTCAGTTGGTAAAACCTAATTAAGTTTCACTTTTTACTCAATAAAAACACGATAATTTTTTTTATTTTGATACATTTTACTGAATTGTTTCTTTCTTCATATATTTAAAAAACAAAATGATTCTACGCACTTGGTGTTGATGTCGTGATAATTGATATTTTTGTCTTGCAAATGTACATTTTTGTTTTCAATGAGTTTAAATCCCTGAGTGTTTTACTTCATTTTACATTTTATACCAAAGGCAAATTTAAAATTTGAACATACAATTAGATTTGAAATCGCTAAAAAGGATTGTTTTATCTATTTACGAATTATAAATGATTCTATGACGAGGTGGCTTATCTACAACTGGATCTCAAACACTTTTTTATATCTATGTAGAAAAGACCTGCGGCTATTTTCCTGCACCACAACGCTACAAACAATGAAGAGGTAGTGGGTGTACAAAAAAAACACGAGTGCAACTGATTTAACGTCAGTTTATGTTGAATCACGTTAAGAAAACATATTATATTTTATCATCACTGTTGTTTTTTTTTCTGAACTTGTTGAAGTTGTGTGTATTTCTAAATGAAACGAACTCTTCATTTAGAAAGGTATCGTTCTTGGTGTGAAATACCTTGTCCGGCAATTTTGCGAAGAAAAGTCAGTATTTTGCAAAACGTTTCACTGTAAGTAAAAGACGAAATAAACTTTTTGTGGATCGTCAATAATAAAATCAAGTTATTACCATCTCTTTCTTTGCATTTTACCAACAGATTTATTCTTTATAGATAGGCCTTAGAGTCTTTGTAATAAAAAATTAAGATTTCAAACTGATAAAATGATAGATGAATCTAAAACAAAGTATTATTAAAGCCTTATTCAATTCTAATGCATTGTTGTAGTTGACAGTTCCATGGAAACCGAGTGAGATTTAGGGAAAACATTTGTTTTTATGCGAAAATCACAGAAAATGATTAACAACAAAGTACAGACTCTACATATATATTAAAAAGAAGCAGCATTTACAAAACACGAAAATCCGATATATAACCAATTTCGCTAAAGAATATTGCGGTTTCTAGTTGAAAAACTCTGAAATATAGATGTTGTTTTAAAGATCACGATGCAAAATGTCTTTTTTGTGTTAAAATATTTGCTTTGGCTCCGGAACAATATAACGTTCTGAAAACATGCTGAGGATAACAAAGGTGTATCAAAACTTTCGAAACCCAGAAGCGATACAAAATGACGATATTTCAATTTTTAAAGGTCGTTCTCACACCGAAAAGGTAATTCAGAGATAAAATAACAGTCAGCTAAATTGGAATAGGTTCATATTTATCAATTTATGTTACAGTTAGGAAAATATCAGAGGAATAACCTGAACGATAAATCATGCGCAAGGAAAACCTGTTGACCACACGTGCCCTTCCTTTTAATTTTTGCTCATGCAAGTTAAGTTTTTACGTGTTCATTTCCGTAAATTTTCAATGTTGGTTGGACACCACTTTTCGTATTCTTACCAAAAGATGAACTGTGTAGTCTATTATTGACTTACTTGTATGCTGCATCGTTTTCAGCCCAGGCCTAGGAATTTATATCACCCTCAAACTTCTACGTAAGATTACTATCTATAATGAAGAAGGTGTGTAGATAGGTTAGATTTAACGAAATAAACTAAACTAAATGAAAAAAGTGATGGAAACGGGTAAAACCTTTGAGTTCAAACTTACAAACCCTTGAAGAGGCTGAATTAGGGGGATGAGCTGAGCCTTGGACGAGCGATCTCCAGTGACTGAGCAAATTTCACTTGTTTAGTCAGAATTTATATCAGTTTAATGCTTTTAAAATCAAATTAAATCAGCAATAAGATCTTTTTACGCAGCTGTGCGTTTGGTTATTAAAAGATCACGTTGGCAAATCAAAGAGTAGGCAAAGAGGCTTGGTGTGAAGTAAAACAACAAATCGTACGAGCTTACAGCGTTATTCTTTGTAGAAACTTTCTCATGGGATACTAGCATGCTTCAACCAGCTGTTGTTTATCGTTAATAGAATAATAAATAGTCTAACAGATGGTGGCTAAATGCATTAGACCCACGTGAGATGACAAAGTTGGTTACTACTAATCTAATTACCCCGCCCGCCTGTAATCTAAAAAGTCCCCAAAATTGTACACCCTGTTGTCTATACTTTAAGGTATTTTATTTTAAGTATTTTGTTTTTAACTTAAACTTCTTTGAGGATCTCAAAAAGAAAGTATCCTCACAAAGATCTCGTAGCAGTCTTAAACAACTTAGTTGGAGAATCGTAGATGGTCCATTTTCTGCATGAGGTGCCGAAAACAAACGGGCCCTTTAGCCACTTTATTGTGGAAACAAAGGGCGGGACGTTTAATGAGAATTTTCAGAAACAGTTTCTTTGTATGTCTATACATCAGATATGTCAAATACTGAATTTTCACGCTGTATAAATGTGCAGTGGGCAACAACCATGCCATTGAAGAGTGTTCAATTTCGGTCAGTTTTGTGAACTTCTACTTGAATATGCAAAGAAAAGAAAACTTGATAATTCATCAAAAAAATGGAAGATGACTAATTATCCGGTTTCCACATGGGCTCTATGCGCTGTGTCGTGATGCCCAAAGAGTGATTATTTTGTGATTAAAAATCAAACTTTAAGAAAATTAAAATTTTGAATAATAATAATAATAATAATAATAACCTTCATTTATTGTAAGCTAGCTAAAGCTAAACCCTTTTCTGATCCCAGCGGCTCATGGGAGCCGCTGCCTATCTGCAGTTTCTGTAATGTGAAGCGGACGAGAATTCTTGACTCCCCCTGGATGGGACTCCAATCTGCTCTCAATGCAGTAGATTCTAGTTATCATTTTCTGATCTCAGTAGGATGAAAGGCTAAGTTAGCTTTGGCGGAAAAGAATTTCACACATAGGTTCAAATCTCATCTAAGTGGGGGATCGAACCCGGGACCTTGGGGCTGGAACGCTGAGATCTTCCATCTACACCAAATACACTTCCTTTACATAGACCGTAATGACTTTTATTTATTATACAGGGCACTTTAGAACTTCTAGTGATTTAATTTATTTCCATAGCATAAATAGCACGCTTTAAAGGCGTTCCCGGCCAAGTTTTCATTTTTATCTACGTGTTTGCATGTTAGAGTTTACATATAAAAAATCTCGGTACATTAAGAATATCAAGGCTAGTCAAAGATCCTAAGTTTGGTGTCATTAGAGTTCAAAGTGGTACAATTTCTATTTATTTTAGTTTGGAGAATTGCCTTGGTTTGGCGTTGAAACTCGTCATTTCCAGTAAAGGCTCATATCGCAGATTAAGTAAGATCTTTGTTTTAAAATAATGAATTGTTTTATTTTACATAACTTGGTTAAATGTAATGATTTGCATTTTAGCTATTAGCTGCTCATTTAATTTCGGAGAGTTTTAAAGATGACAAAACCTTCAACTCATCTCAATTTTTATTGAAATAGCAGTATATTTGTTTGAAAAACTCTTCCCATGAAAATAGTCTTCCTCACATTTAGTGCCTCGTCCTATTTTGAACAAAATCAATATATCATAACAGTTGCTTATGCTTGTTTCGTTAAGATGTTGCAAGGTTCTTCATTTTTTTAGTAAATTATCAGATTTACACACAATAAGAATCAATTAGTCATTATTAAAGTATTTATACAGTAACAATTTAATCGTATATTTTATTTATTAAAGAAACTCAATTATTTCTCTAACGTCATTTTAAATTGACATTTCAAAGTAACTGCAGAGTTTCCCGGTTATTAGGACGAATTACAACAATATTTATCCGTCGGAAATGATGCGAATCTCAGCCAATAACAAGGAAGATAATAACTATTTATTTGATCTTAAACATAAACACCTTTTTAAGGGGTTTGTGCTTTAAGATTCTTGTCCTACTTACAAAAGGGCATTAGCAAATCTGTAAACAGATAAAGATTTACCGGCGGCATTTTGTCCTTCCTGTTTAAACAAAGTAAGAACGAACCTTGCATCTTTCAAATGAAAACACAAAATTACTGTTTCCAGATGTTTGCATTTTTTTTCCTGTCCAAAACTTTCATTTGGCGATTAACATATTTTCTTATCTTTTAGTTTTTTAAAATTATTTTTGCAATCATTTTGGTCAATATTGGGATTTCAAAGTTAAAATAGGTTTGTGAAAATAATGTAAACAAATGTTTAAGAACACTTAATAAAAGAACGAAAAAATCAAAAATGCAAGTTTCTTACAAAAACTATGTTTTATAAAATGGTGGCAGAATAAAGCGCATGCGTAACAAAATTCGCAGTTTTGTTGCAAAACTAAAACGACATTCCATCAAGAAATTTTGGATCACTCTGATCGTAAGCATAGATTTAACACAATTAACATAAGTTTTTGCTTAACGTTTGAGCAAAACTAGCTCGGTTTTCTTAATGGTAAATTAAGTTTTTTTTTTGTCTAACTATGTTTCTATTCACTTGAAAATTTGATCAGGAACATTTTTAATATTAGCAACATAAAAGACCACAAACTTCAAAAAAAACACAAGAAAAAATGATTAAAACCAAAATAACAATTAAAATGGAAGAAGACATTTTAATTTTTTAACAAATTTTGTAGCTGTTGGCGCAACTCGCCCATAACCCCAAAATCGTATGCTCTAACCTTAAAAAAATCTTATTTTAAGCAAATGCTAAATTCACGAAAGTTTGCCCAGCCGAATGGATACCTTTGGCAAAATTGCTCAGATCTTAATGAAAGTTGGCATATTTATTGACTTTTGTCCATTCCCACGTGAAAACAAAATTAGTTTGCGCGCCGACTTTAATAGCTGTTTATTTTCCTGCAATGTTAATTGAAATATTCCGGGGCGGAAATTATACTTTCATACGGATTTTTCTTTAACAGCAATAGAAACTTAACAGCGCTGGACGAATTAGATGTTTCTTTAACTATAAAATCTAATAGTCAGTATATACGTAGAGAATAATTATTGCTGTGCCGCAGAATAAACTGTAATTTCCGGTGACGGTGTCTAGCTGATGACCGTGCTAAACAAAATGTACAAGCTTATAAAAGTGATAGATATTACAATATTAAACACTATAAAAATGTAACCCTTCTTTCTTGTAAAATAAAAAAAAATATGTTTTAAACTAAATCAGAGTTCTTATATAATGACTTTGTTTCCTTTCTGCTTCAATTGATGAAGTGAGAAAATATTTTCTATTGCGTATTAATGTTTGAAATAAAAAAAAGATGTAATTGCAAACATCAATCGCTTTTTTTTAATTTTTCCTTAACACGCCTCCACTTAAGCATTCTTGTTCTTTATATGACAAATTGCAGAAATATTAGTGAGGAATGATTAAGATAAATATTATGTTTCATAGCGACAAACTTTTGTCTTCCCTACATTTAACCTCAAGTTTGTAACTCCTCAATCCGCAGAATTAAGCATCAGGTTCTGTATAAAGTGGCATCAGGAGTAATTGCTTTATTCTACTTTTGTCAATTTCGTAATGTAGTCCATGCTTTTTATTCGCCCATTTTTAGTGCCTCAACTGACATTTGTGTAATTGAAGCGGAATAAAAAGAAATCAGTAGAAGTTCAGCAAATACGACCACAGTTCAAGTATAACTGATCGCACATTTGTAAGACTTTGAGTTTTAATTTCATGTCTCATTCAAAGTTCGTGATTAGGGCCAAACTTGCGAAACACTCTACGGACATTCCCACCTATTTTTATGTTAACACTCTTTTTCGGGCGTAAAATAAAATATAAGGTCGATAGGTCGGGTAACACAAAGTTTAAAAAGTCGGTTATTTACTCTTTTGCCTGCATAATATATTTATAGCAATGTCGCATCATTTTAAAAAGCATGTCCAAACTGCATGGGTTCAGTCACCCAATTCGTAAAATGTAAATTAGAATGAATTATGGACACTCAGTACAGTACTATTAAGTTATGAATCGTACGAAATCCTGTACAAATATACTTTAATTGAGAATAGAAAATAAAATCAGCTTGTATCAACATATTATGTGTACTTACATTAAGAAATGATTCTACTTTTTTTGCAAATTTCTAAAATTTTGAGTTGGTCGGAAGATTGTAAAGATATAGATAAGTGGGGATGGCTTTGTTAAACGCATCTAAAACGGAGCAATTTTATACTCACTGAAAAAAACAGAAAAGAGACTTAGCGGTTAAAAGATAAAATGGGATAATATATACTAAAAGCTGTTTGTTGTAGCAACTTCAGAACTTTATAATTACGAACATGGTATGTTAATATAATTAAAAAATCAAGAATAATCCTGAACCAGTTCGGACAAGGTCTCCGTCTCGCTTTCTTTTGGTCTTTGAACCAAATAAAACTTTAAAATTGCAGAACAATCTAACGTTATATATAATCATTAGACGTCGAGATTGACTTGTTTGGAAAAGCAGAGCAATTCAATAAATTAAGAAGCTTTTAGTTTTGCTTTGGATTACACCATTTTAGTTAAGGCTGATTTGTACAGAAAAATGTACTTTAGCAATTCAAAATGGCGTTGAAAGGCGTCATCAGTTTTTTTTTTACTTATTTTAGCAATTGACTTGTTCTAACTTAGATGGTTGTTTTAGGTTTTCCCTAAACTAGTTTACTTGTTTTTAAAAGCATCTATAGAATTATCATAAAAAGATAAAGTTTCTTTTTCACGCTTTATCAGGTTCGTAAGATAAAAACCGGCCTCGTTAATCATGATTTTATGCTTCATATTTGATGTGTTTGATTAGCCTTAGGGCTTTATCGTTTAATCAGAGAAAAAACAATACAATCTTTATACTAAGAAAAAACAAATATTTGATTCTTTTTAATGAACTTACACTTAGAAAAATAGAAATGAACCAAATGTGCTCATCTATAAGGCACATCAGTGTAGTTCCTTTTGCTGAGATTGAACGAGAGCATTCTTTACATGAGACATTTTATTTGTTAAAACCCACTAAAAACTATGCGTCTTCTATACTTTTAAAACCCCGTCAGTTCTTAGTAGTTCTTTATAAGTAGTTCCAACAAAAGCGAACTCAATGGAAATCGCGATGATTAAACCACACTATTAGCACATAATTTTACTTTAATATGAAAAAAATCTCAGTGTTTTCTTAGAATTCGATATTTAAATTGCTTTAAATGAAAATGAAGAAAGAATTATGGTTTTTATGACAAGACGTGGTTTTTAAAATAATGCTTCTCCCTCGCTTTGAGAGGTTTGTTCAATGGCCGAGTATTTAGAATGAAATAAAGCTTTGCTTATTTGCTTAGAGTTCTTTAGTGTACATGTGTGTATATATGTGTTTTGCTCAACTACAAAAAGTAAGCTACTGTTTGTCTCTTGTTTTTCTTTTCCATTTCTAACTAAGAAAAATAGCTCTAAGGTTATATATATAGCGTCTGATGAGTGAGGGTAAATCCCTACCAAACAGTACCGTAATGTTTCATAAAACAATGAATCAAATTTAAAATCTTGAACTACAGTTTATTTATTATATGTATAAGTATATATTTTACTTGAAAAAAAAAGGAAAAAGTAATATTTCTCTCACCTCATTAACATGCATAGAAGGAAGGAATTAAAGGCCGATACTGAAAAAATCACTTCAGTAGTTTTGAAAATAAAAACTGAACGGCTGTCAGTTGAGAATAGCTCGAGATAACGCAGCCATCTCCCTTTATATTTTTGTCTACGTGGTAAAACCACATAAAAAACGTATTTTCTATCCTAGATGGCATCTCTGAAGTTTTGACTTAAGTTTCATTTCTATACTAGGTTAAAGTGTCGGTCAAAAAACTGGTAGGACAGAGCTCTAGCAATCCTACCGCTACTGTTTATCCATTCAGCGAATCCAAATTGAAGATCCTAGTTAACAGATCGTACCCTATTTAAAAAGTTATATATACGGCCTATGTTTCATTTTGAGGTTGTTTTTCACGCGCGAGCTCCGCAGTTGTTGCTTTTGTTGTGTGGCGTGTGCCGCTTTTACTGGTTTTTACGTTTTATCATTTGGTTTGCTTTCTTTTCTAGCGTTGTTTAGTTACTGTGCTCACTTGGTGGGTGGCTCCTCCTGAATTGTTCTTCAATTGGTACAGGATTTAATGGAGCCGAAACCAATTGTAGATTTGCACGCAA
>JAPEIX020052550.1:0-11423 GCA_026122405.2 Zoanthus sansibaricus | reverse complement strand
TTTTAACAACAAAACGTGTCCTACACGAGTTTCCAACACGCTCAAAGGCTAACGCTGATCACAGAGACCAGTGCGCAAGTCGAAGGGGCCTGGGTGCTGTCGGGCTAAAGGGCGACATCCGTAGCTCGTTCCCCTCGCATTTTAGGGTCTTTTGGAAGGAAACCTCGCTTTCATGTTATTGTGTAAACGTTAGTTGTGATCGAACATGATGAAGTTGTAAGAAAAACTGGGCATTCCATTTATGACAAGTGTTTATTACTTGATATCATATAAATATACCTGTAAAACGAGATGGAGTATTGCCACGATGTCGTGTCCAGTTCATTTCAGCACTGTTTCCTTGCAGCCAACCACAAAATCCTTCCTCGAAAGAACAACGCGTGTAGTTTGCACAATTCATTTCGTCGGTACCATTCCAGCAATCATTGTGAAAATCGCACAGCTGCCCGCGTGATATGCATTTCCTGCCTCCCTGGGCGTCCGCAGGGCACCTTAAGTGAGTTAGAGAAGGACAAACCTCTGCTACGCCTACGATTTGGACGAAAATAATCAAGGGTCGTCAATAATTTAAGGCAAAGGTTAAAAATTTCAAAATATATATATCATTATTGTTAAAGTATAAAATATGTTTCAGAAACGAACATTTAATTTCGGTCCACTAAACTATTATATGTTTGTGAACCGTTCCATCGCTTTCTACCTATTTGTACTAAAAGGTACATTCTTTTCTGAAGTTGTGAGAATTCTCGAACTGGTGACAGCCCGAGACGCACTGATCTGCTCTCGAATGGACCATTTTCGCATTGCAGATGCCGTTAACTTCCATGACAACGGATTTAGTTTTCGCAATGTTGGCCTCGTTTTGTTGTTAAATATTCAAAAATACTTGCGAGAGAGAGCGAGAAGTCGCACCTTCAACAATAAACATAGTTGCACGCAATGTAAAACTACGTTGGTATTTAGGAATAATTAACTTCATATTGAGGCAGACACTGCAAAAACTGAGCCCGTTGTCATTCAAGTTAGCGGTATCTGAAATGCGAAATGGACTATTCCATCAAACGTTCGCCTCGGTTTTTATCAGGCTATGAAGCCACGGAGAACATGTTTTTATTCTTAAACTAGTAATTTCTGTGAGAAAGGTGAGTGCTGCGAGAATGCATAAGAAAGATAAACAATTAAAGCATATGGTTTTTACGGGGTTGGTCTGATATGAATATGGTGACAGCTGGACCACAAACAAAGTTGGAAACATTTGGGATAACAGTGTTTGAAAGTATATGTTATTTTCTCATGCAATAGGGTGGTTTCCTTAAACGCGTAAAATAGACATTAGATTAATACATAAAGCAACAAAACAAAACGAAAAACGTTAAAGCCGAAATCAAAACTCTTGATCGTAAAGTAAAATTCGAATCCTAAAATCGCAAAGACTGATTTTAAAAGGTTAAAGCCCTAATCCAAACTCTTGATCGTGAAGTAAAAAATCGAATTCTAAAATCGCAAAAAAAGACTGATTTTAAACTCAAAATCCTCAAAAGCAAAATCGAATTCTCAAATATTAAAAGCAAAATGCGAAAAGGTAAAATCAAAACTAAAAACTCTTGATCGTAAAGTCAAAAATCGAACCCTAAAATCGCAAAGACTGATTTTAAAATCAAAATCTTCAAAACCAAAATCGAATTTTCAAATATTAAAAGCAACTTCCGAAAAAGTTAAAATCAAATCCTTAAGTGATCCTCCTGGGCTTCCGTATCGCTGTGCTCCTTGAGTGCAAATTCATCGCCAATGAAATCCTCAAATCGACTCTCGCCTGATACCGCATAGCGTTTCAAACCGCTGAACGTACGTATTGCATGTTCTGAAATTCATCGCCAGTGACATCCTCAAATCGACTCTCGATACCGCATAGCAATTCGAACCGCTGAACGTACGTATTGCATGTTCTGAAATTCATCGCCAGTGACATCCTCAAATCGACTCTCGATACCGCATCGCGTTTCCAACCGCTGAACGTACGTATTGCATGTTCTGAAATTCATCGCCAGTGACAGCCGAAAATCGAACCGTGTACCGAATAGTGAGCTGCTTTGCAGCAATAACAAATTTATTGTTACCACAGCTGGGGATGAGATCTGTTCATCTCAACCTAACACCAATAGTACGTCCATAAATTGCCTTGTTCGATTGTTTTTCCTTTTTACACAAACTCGACAATCTGAACTAAAACTAAAATGCTAAAAGCGGTGATAAACATTTTAAAAATTAAATGCATTTTAAACTCAACGTTTCGTATGCTTGTCAACATACATATTTTCAAAAGTATAACCGTTACAATTTTTGAAAAGCGATTTATACTCAATAAAAAGGGATCTGGCAACTGTGTAAAAATGACACATTAGAAAAACGTTACTGATACAATAAAAGCTTTTCACTGCTGACATTGACATTCAATGCTGGCTGCATTTCTTGAATAATTAAAGTCCTCTTAACCTTACAATGGTAATCAGTTTTTCTGAACGCCAAGATGTTAAACTGATCCCATTTCATGTTGTGACAAGTCGTTTTGACGTGACCGGCAACTGCAAAAAAAATCATCTGACTAAACTAAGCCGCGTTTTTTCCTCTATCCCATAATTTCTCATTCACCATTACCGCCGTTGCCATAGTTACCTGAACAAACTACTGACGCTGAGGTACTGGAGGAACACTGGGATGGTTCAGTTATGTTGCTGATGCGGCACTCATTCATAGAGTCCTCACTGGCATTGCAGCTGACGTTGTATACAACGGGCGCACTCATATTTAGCGGATAGTCTGAAAAAGAACAAACGACATTCTCGATCACAAAATTCGTTTTCATAAAACAGAAAAAAAAATACGGATACAAAAACACAATTTTAGAAAATTTAAACAATGAAAACTAAAATTGATGATTTTCAGATTGTTTAGTTTTATTTAAAAACAAAACAGCAACAAAAAATACCTAATAACTAAATTTTATCGTTTGTCGCACTGATGATGAAGACCGCAATGTTTCGACTGCATACTCATCGCCGTCTAATTAACCTAGTTTGTAAGGTTTAGGGTCTTAAATTATTGAGGGGAAGGTGCTAGCTTTGCTATAACATCTGGTTATATCTCCATGTCTTCTTGAATAAGGACGTTAAATCGTAGGCCCTCGTAATGTTTATATATATGTGCCTGTCATGTGAAATGCCTCCGTCCATCTTAAAGTGGTAAAGATGGTGTTCCCAATTAGTAGATTTTGGCCAGCTAGATAAACTGACACCTAAAAAATGTCTATCATTATTATCATTCTGCTAGTCTTCTTCAGGCTATGGGGTCGACTTGTTATGCGTTACCTTATATAATAAGATGCTCTGTTGCGATTAGATGGTTTCAACAGCTGTGATTGGCAAACAATAAAGTTTAGTTATAGTCATTTACCAAGATGAATAGCCACAGCCTTTTTAACGAAAAATTACCAACTTGACAACTTAACCAAAATTTGATTTTGTTCCACTAGATAAAGTTAACTTTTTACAAGCGCTATAAAATTAAAACCTTCCTTTGTTATTATAGTGAATAATCCATCTACAATTATTAATCATAGTTGGTTGTGTTAGAAAATATTGAATCAGTCCGAGCCTTAATCTAAGAATAATCCTTACTTAAAGAGCTGTTAATGGCGTGTACAAAGCCAAGCTCCCGACATCCCACATCTGAGTTTTTTGTTGTCCATCCTGTGGAACAGACTTGGTGCCAATTTCTATCCCGCCAAACTTGCACGAGGCCGTTGTTGTATGCAGTCCCATTAACTAAACGTACGTAAGAGGGGTCTGGGAATAAAAACAATGGAAGATGAGTGCTAATGGCAAAACCTTAAAACGTTTTCAAATAAACTCTTAGAAATATCTGACTACGAAGTTCTACCAAGTACAAAAGGGTAGTGCGAAAAGGGAAAGGAGTTTCAGATAGATAACCTACAGGAGGAGGGGTGGAGTGGGATCGAAACCTTTGAATGGATAAAAATATAGTCATCTATTTATGGCGAAATTAAAAACCATGGATTTTTAGCATTAGCATACACCCAATCAGCGAATAGTGTTTTTTGCGCGCTCAGATTGGTTCCCTAAAAAGTGAATATCCAGGATATTCACTGATTAGTATTTACTAAGCCAACTTTTATAGTTTTATAATTTGTTTAATTACTATGCTATTGAAGGACAATATCCTCAGATTGACTGGTAAAACATCTTTTTTAGGAATAACTAGTTGAGGATCGGGATGAGCTGACAAGTGTAAGAGTTAAGATTGGATTATGCTAAAATTGAAAGAAATTAACGATAAACAAGCTGGACATGTCTTACTGATTCGTCTACAGCCACTGGAGATAACGAAATCATCAAGAGCAATGTCTCCTCTGAATTGTCGCCCTCGAACTCCTTCCACGATTATCTTGTTTTAGATAAAACAAATTGTCAAAAATATTATTAACAATGTTTTAAAGACTAAATAACATACATTACTTCAACTAATTAACTTACTTGTTTCAAGAAGAAAATTCTTGTAAAAAAAATCAAAAGCGGAGAAAGGACAAATCAAAAATTTGTCCAAACAAAGATGGTATCTTTACGAGACGATTTAAGAAACGGAAACAACGAAATATATCTTGTGGCTCAATTTTATTTTTGGTTCAGATTTTTTTAAACCAATTAATGTTTTTTAAACCAGTAATTTTTTTTTTCAAACCACTTAATTTTTGTTGAAACTAGTTTGATTTTCTACGTATAGATTGGACCAGTTTGCTTTTTTCAAACCAGTTTGTTTTTTTCAAACCAGTTTTTTTTTTTCAAACCAGTTTATTTTTCGCATATCAGTCTGAGACCAATAACTAGTGGTAGTGATTGTAGTGTTATGGGAGGGAGCGTTTATTTTAAAGAAATTTTTACTAGGCAAGGTCTGGCGTTTTATTGAAGGTAAGTTTACATCTTAAAAATATGAATAGATAGGCGGGTTTATTTGAGAGAACGTTAAACGGGTTACTTTTATCTAGAGGTCATTAGAAAGAGCCGGTTTCTCAAATCTAAACAGTCCCAATTTTGCCGTCCATCGTCCATCGTCCAGGTCATTTGGTACATGCCAACTTCTGATCAAAATGTTCTGTAAAACAATATGTTAGTACTTCCGCTCACATCAAAGTATTCGATTTCGGGGTTGACTATTCTTCAATGTTTATAATTCAAATGCTCACTTAAATGTCAGCAAATTTGATGTTTTGTTTACTTTTAAATGTTGAATAACACTCTCTCAAGTGTTAGCTTGATAAAATGAAGTTTGCTGCTATTTATATGAGCTTTCAGCAACGCAATTATTCTCTATTTACTGATATTTTTGGTGCATGCAAATATTAGTTATTTTTGCCCACAAAATTTTAATTTTGCTGCAGCAGAATTTCTACTTTTAAGCCACGGAATTGGGCAGAAAACTCCCGTGTCTGCTTACAACATTAATATTTGCCTTTAATGGACCTAGTTCAAATAATGAACATTGGTAGTTTATTCAGACTGTCACGCATGGCCGATAAATTTTTGTTGTTAACAGAAACCGTTGACTACAGCCCAAGCTACAGTGATACTATGCCTCACCAAGGAGGAAGCTGTGTCCTTTATGGGAACGCTGCTCCACTATATCTTTGTCATTCTATTTGTTTTTCTCTGATAAAATCTACCCTGTGTTGGATTTGGAATTGACAGAAACTTTAACCCTATCTGTTAAACATGATCATGAGGCATGGAACAAAGTGAAAGATCACTTAATACTCCTCTCGAACAGAGTATAATTAGATGTACATATCTGTATCACCCAGTACTAATAGCCACAGGGAGCCCAGTAACGCTGGCAACCAGCATCTGGTTGACTATTGAACAAAACTTATAATGAAAATGTTATTTTTCAGTGAAACTTTGTAATGTTTCTTTCGATTTAAAAATAGAAGTATGGCTTTATAAGTCAACAACTTATTTTCTCAGAAGTCTCCACAGACTGTGGTCACTTGAAAAATAGACCTATCAACAACCTTTAACTAATAGGAAACGTCTCGCACGTTGGTGAAACTGTCTGAATTAGTTATATATTTCAACGTTTCGCACAATTGCAATTACTGAATTAGTCAAAATTTTCATACAATTTAGAAATTGTCTTTCGAAAAAAGATCTAACATTTTGAAACCTTACATTGAAGTACACTCTTTTTTTTTATTAAGAACCAGTAAATTCAGCTCAGGCTCAATGTTCTTATTTTTTCGGCCATTTCAGCCTCAAAATGTTCTGATTTTGTTCTTACAATTCTGTTTTCTCTAATGGCTCCAAATGTGGTTATACTGTACTGTACAGTACTCACTGTAGGGACCCAGACCTACAGGCTGCGTAAACCATAGATAAACATTAAACAGTTGGATTTAATAATAGTAAAAAATGGGCGAAGCTTACAGAACGTGGATCATATTACTGTAGCATGCGGGGCGCTACATGTTTTCTCATCCATCAACTAATCAAGATGTCAAAGAGAAAGCAAGCAACCTTAGGAAAGCTTTACACTGTCGTTGCGGTCTGATGTTTGTTTGTTGAAGAAAATTTCAGCCTCAGATTGTTTTTAAATTGTGCTTGTTTTTCGAGCGATTTCAGCCTCAGTGTTCTTATTAAGTTTGTTCTTATTAAAAAAAAGAGTGTACTGTATGCTGGGATTTCAATTGTAAAGGAAATTTTGAAGCAATATTTTTATAAAATTGGCAAACAGCTTCATAAAGACATAAGCATTATATTGATGAGTTTCTTTTCCTTACCTTACCGCGGACCTCAGGCAAAAACGATATCCTATCCCACACTCTAGAGATCAAAAACCATACCCCAGTAGGATGGCAGATACCCGTATACCTCATGTGGACGAGTACCTCCCCCTTCCCCTCCCCAAATGACCCCCAGGGTCATTTGTAAATGATGGCGTTTATTAAAGTCTTGGTTATTTTTTAAAAAAGTTTGTTTTTGTGTTTAGATATTAGCATTTATTTCATATTTATTCAAAATTTACATAAAGTTTTGAAAAAAATATCCGCGGCATAAGTGGGTGTTTAGAAATACCAATTCAAATTAACATGAGTAATAAATTAACATTATTATAGCTGCTAATATAAGAGTAAAAGGAAAAAAATTATTTTAAATGTTAATTTGTATGAATAGTTAGACCTTGCATGCAATGAGGTGTACTTGAGTGCGCCAATTTGCTTGGTCTTTGTTATACGTTACATAAAATCAACGACAAAACTTTCCTTATATGAGCAAACATTTCGCACAATTTTTGTAAACTATCAGTTCCCCATCGTATTCTTTCGCGATCACACGACTCCGTAAAGCAAATTTGCAGTGATTCTTTCAACGTAGTTCAGTTGTCCTGCATGGGACTCAGAGTTTGGTTTCTCATCTGAAATGCAAGTTTGGCGTAATCACAATTTTCTGCAAATAAAAAAAAATATTCGAAATTACTCTACATGTTCGATATTCAAAAACAATTATCGTTTGCTTGGTTACATTATTGTACGGTGTTCTTAAGTAAAACACTTCTTTTATCCAATTTTTACCTTTATGTTGCACGTTTGGTCTGCTGATGCTTTATTCCTTACGAAAACAATATTTCCGCCTTACTGTACGTACTGCAAGCTCTATCTGAGGGCTCTCGTTTTCCCGACACACTATGTTTTGGCGTTATCTTCTTGGTGTTAAGAAATTTCTTTAATACAATAACCGTAGCTGCTAACTTTCTCGCATCTGGCGGGAGTCTCAAGATTTTCAACCCTTTTCCCCGGTCTCCCGCATAACGGCTCGAATCACCCGCTATTTTAGAATTTTCAAAAACACAAGCGTAATTTGTCAAACGTTTTGCAAAGCGAAAATCATTGCTTGTAATTTCACAATAATCCATTCAAAACACAATGACTAAAAAAAATTATTCTTGTCGAACACAAACACTGTGTATTGTCGCCTTCTCTGCATGTTTTGGTGGGAAAAATTGGTTTATCTGTCGTCAGCCAATCATGGACAGTCAAGGATGCAAAAGGCGCTCAAGTTGTAACATTTTTTCTTGGTGGGGAAATCTGTGTTTCTGTTTGTCAACCAAACTTATCTAGCAAAGGTGCGAAATTGCATCATCAACATTATGTACGCGGCCTTATCTTGCAACTAAAGATGGCTTCGGCTTTAGAGGTCGACTTTTGTGTCTCACAAAACAGAAATCACAAGAGTAGAAGGAGAAGGTTCCCCTTGTACCTCGTACAACCACTTACCCCTCGAAAACAAAAAGCTACCCTTAAATCTCAGAAGTTTAGAATTTTGGGGGTTGACACCTCTGAATAACATGCATGTTTTGTTCCATTTGAAATCAATTAGCATATAAACTTTAAAAAAGACCTGAAATGGTAATTCCTTTTGTTCATTCAATTTGTTTGTTCTATGCAAATGTATGGCAAGCTGATAAACAACAAACTTCACTCCATTTAACAATTTATCCTCTTAGTCGAAACACTAACCACTATTCGATGGCCTGTTTTGGAGTTCTTGATAAATTGGTCCCTCCATTTTCTCATAATCCCACTCAGATTCAGATTCTCGATCGGGACAGGAAGGACTCGATCCGGCAGCAGCTAAGTTTTCTTTGCTTGACATTTCTGAATTTTTTGTTTGACATGGTATCACGTAATCTGGTGTAGCTTCTGGAGAGAGAATAACTGAAAGTTTAAATACTGAGTAAGAAATAAAACTACTTAATAAACTGAAACAAAACGAATTAACCTTATAATTAATCTTATACGGGCTTCTTGAGGCTTTCATTATCCCCCCATCCTCTATAACTTTAGTTTTACTTTACGTATTTGAACCCATTTTGGTACAGTGATGGCTAATCACAAGACAATCTTATTTATCTATTTTAATCAGATTGTGATGTCATTATGACGTCATCAGAAGCTTCAAATCTCTGGATTTTTACCATGGAATTTGTAACCAAGGTAAGACTAGCCCTGCACTAACTTAAGTGTTATAACTTTCGCTATATAGTATTAGTGATTGTAGGCTTGTCAAGTGTATTCAAAACACACGTAGTTACCTTTAGTCTGGACAATACATGATCGTTGCAATGTTGTTTGATGGACAATTCCGTTCTCAGATGGCTGCATAAAAAAAGATATAATTCGTAATTAAAAAGTGTTTACTACAAGCACTCAATTTTTTCGCAAAAGCCTGTAACAGGCACGCACTTCAAGGCAAATAAAACTGTTTAAAGCGTAACTCAGTACTGACTGACTCGAAGGTGCGTGAACACTGTTACGCATTGATGTGTTCATGCAACTCACTTCATGCATATTTAGGTCTCAACTTCGATCACAATTTGAAACGTCTGTCTAATGATTTGTCTAACGACCTGTTTAATAGTCTGTCTAATGGTCTGCCTAATTATCTGTCAAACTGTCTGTTTAACGATCTGTCTAATTGTCTGGCTAATAGTAAATCTGATGTTCTTTCAAGTGGTCTGCCTAATAGTCTGTCAGTTGTATGTCTTATACTCTGTTTATCAATTTGTCTAATGGTCTTGTTAACATCTGTCTAATAATTGTCTAACGATCTGTGTAATTTTCTGTCCAATGATGTATCTAACGATCTGTTTAATGGTCTGCCTAATGGTCTTCTTAATGTTTTGACTAATGGGACGATTATTTTTCATTTTAATGGTCTTTCTACTTAAGTGTCTTATGGTCTGCCGAATGGTGGGTCTGATAATTAACAATTTGTGCATCTTTTTTCTGATGGTCCGTTCCTAAACTAGTTCTGTATAATTAAGAGATTGTCCGTGGTTAGGCCGTGAGTCTATAGAGTTATGGATACACGCAGAAAGTTTGGAGATCATGAGCTATAGAGGAGAGTAATGCACGCTTACGCCATACAAAAAGGGCGCAAGAATTTGCAAGTGATGCTATAACTGAATTTTTAAAACATCTAGCGTAAGTAAAAACAATGGTTGGTTATAGATGATATGTACCTCAGTTTTGTCTTGATGAAGCTGTCCGTTTAGATCAGCTGTACGTAGAGGAAATAATGGAAAGTATTAGTAAATATTTCTTATTACTTGATAATGCTGAAAATAAATAACAATTTAAATTTTGGGACACTGATTTAATTTTTTGTTGCGAGTTCGCTAAATCGCAACATCATTTTATTGATTTTCTGGCAAAATTCAAATTGGTGCGTCTCGCTTTAATTTTCCATCATCAGTATCAAACGAGGACATTTCGAAGCCCTTCAAACAACAGTTTAATTTAATTTCGTGGTTGAAACGATGAAGCAATTTTTTCTTTGAATAACTGCTGAGACATTACAAACAGGGCCCTATATAAAATCCCCAAATATTGTAAATAATAAATTTAAAACTCAATTCTAAGGATTAGGCTACACTTTTGAAACCATTCTAAGCTATTTGGGCATTTTCTTTTCGGGTTTTTCAACAAGAGGGTGTAAATTGAAGTGTTGAGCTACTTTTTTCGACAAGGAAACACGGCTCTCCTTACCTTGATTACCAAACTCCTCATTCGAATTCTTTCTGTAAAAATAAAAAAAAAAAAGAACAATTTTTCTAAAGTGCGGCTATTAATAGCTAATATTATTATTAATAATAACATCATACCTCGGTTAAAAAATGTTCAAGTAATAGGTAAATTAAAAATCTGACGAAAATTTCCAAAAGTGTAACAGCCCATGCTTCTTGTGTTAGTCCGTCGTCGAAGTAACAGTTGTGGCATGAGTGCATGACAACAGAAATAAAAACAGTTATATTTATGATGCATGCATGATGATAGAAGGAGAAGGCGTAGGAGACAACAAATTTGAATACAAAGTAATATTCATACAAATATTTATTGGTATCTTATACTATTAGGCTTTTTATTTGGAAAATATGGCCTCTTTTGGGGGCTCTAAAGCATATTCACGCAGTTTTTCTATGCTGATTTTTCCAGAAATATGCACTGCAAATTTTATTCATTCCACTGCCAATGGCTTGGTGTTATGCCCTGTTCTACAGCAGAAGCATTTACAGGAGAAGGTGCTACCTTTGCTCTAACAGCTGCAAATGGTTAGATTTCGCGTCATCTAGGATAAAGACTATAAATTGTAGGCCCTCGAAGACATATCCGTGTTTATGTGTTTATGTGTGTGTGAAAGGTCTCTGTCCACCCTATAAAGTGGTAAAGATGGTGTCCCCAATTATTAGGCCTTTGGCCAGATAAAAGACTTGACACCCCGTTTTGCATCCTATCTTGGTTTTGTGCAGAAACTTTGAAACATTCTTTTCACTGAAGACCAGTTCAATTTGCTAAC
>JAPEIX020052452.1:0-11424 GCA_026122405.2 Zoanthus sansibaricus | reverse complement strand
AGCTGGTATTGTTATAAAAATACTAAAAACTGGAGTATGTTTGGTAATGAGACAAGACGTCGGTAAGAAAGCTCATTATTTTAAAATTGCCCAGCTGGTAATGCCGTTCCTACACATAAAGCGATGGGCTCGTTAAGGGCAATTTTTATTACTAATTAATTTTTGGGCTTCTTCTCAGGTGGTGTGGACACGGCTGCTGTCGGTGGAATTTTCGATATCTCGAACTCTGATCGCCTTGGATTCTCCGAGGTTGAACTTGTGCAGCGAGTGATTGACGGTGTCAATCTTTTGATTGACATGGAGAAGAGGCTTGAACGAGGAGCCACTATTGACGATCTTGTACCAAAGTGAACTTTTATCGCAACCATAATTCTTTTTTTTATTTTGACGTATACAGTTTTTTCCTCTACGTTTAACTGCCTGCCATTATTTGAATGATTCTATAAAATCGAACAAACTGTCAGAAAACTGAAATTTAAGCTATATATCGAGACAGAAATGTAAATAAACTAAAAATGTCAATCTTCAGTACTCTTTTACTCGCTTGAGTTTGTTAACAACTTATAAATTTAGTTGTAACAGAAGCTTGCGATAAAAAAAGAGAAAATACATTTTGTGGTGCTGCTTTTCTGCAAGAACCTGAAAATAGAAGATTTATCATAACAAGTGAAACCATTGTTCAGAATTCTATCTGTTACCTGATTTGAGTAAGAATGAGTAATAAGTCAGATTGATGGAGTGTTTCAGGGGCGGCGGAGCGTAATTTGAAATATCAAGGCTAAAAGATTGAATTTTTAAGGTGATGTTCACAGAAGCGAGCGTCGAAGGCACGAGAATTTAGAGGGTTCTGCTCCCATCTGAAAATTTTGAAATCTAGAGTCTCGGAAATGCTATTTTCAGCATTCTTCACGAGATATTTCGTCATTTTCACTTTATGAATGTTTGTTTTGGCTTAAAATTAGGGGACTAAAGCACTTATACTGTATATAACATGGAGTGTTCTAATGTTTGCACATGCAGTTGATATAATCAGGATTAATATATACCACACAAGTAAATAGTACTTTTCGTGCACGCTGATTAGAGACATTGGAGCTTGGAGGTGATTAGCCAAGTACTATTCACCTCTGAGCAGCAGAAAAAAGAAAATGTCTTCACGTTTCGCTTCGGTTTCAAAATAGGGACTTTAAGAAACGAGTACGGAAACAAAGACGACGGCAGTTGTGAAAAATATTATTTCTCGTTTAGTTTTTCCGTTTTAGATCATCGATAAATTTTTTGTTTTGACTTTGCACAAGCTTCTCGAATAGTAAATAGGAAAAGCTTCATTCTCGAGGGCAAACACGGACTGTCAAATTTTGTTGTTTGACGTTCACGTTCTCCACAGAGCCTCAAAAGTGAGCTTTTCACTGCGTATCAATGAGGACGACGGCGAGCAGGTGGTCAACTTGCTACATTCCAACGTGCATCTATTGTATTGTAATTAAGGCTATTGTTTTCTGCCGTTTGCGTCGTTGTTGCCGTCCTTGCATCTTAAAGTCCCTTACTGTATCACTTCATTTTTCATCACGGCTTTATAACGGATATTATGTGGTATATAAGTATATACTAAGGTATATAATAAAAGAGTTTTTTGTACCAAATCTTAAGTTACTTCATCTGTAAGTAGTAAAGAAAGCTTTTTTTACTGTTGACAGGTTTAAACAGGTATTGTTATGTGGCGGTTTGTCGATATTCACCAGCGGGTAACGTACAAACAAAGGAGGCTTACAGCCAGAACGTACAGTAAACAGAAGGAAGAAAACAAGACAACATACTTACTATTTCAGAACGGATTTTTATGGATATCTCTAATGTTTGTCGCTAGACTGCTTATTTTCGTAAAAGAAAAATAACACTTGTTTCGAGTTAACTTGGAAAAATCTTATGGTGTGCAGTGCACTAACACTATGATAGCAAGGAACAAAACTTTTTAGTGATTTCTTCAACTCTAAGTTAAAATATTTATCAAATAATCGCTGTAAGTATTGTAAAAAGATAAACATTTATTTTTCGGCGTTAGACCATTGTCAAACTCAGTTAAGCAACTGAAAAATAAAGGATGAAATTCTATATTGGGAGGTGAATAAAGGCGAAATAGAAAAATATACACGCATGAGCGGTTCTGAACGGAATAGAATAGGTAACGACGATTAAAGATAGTCATTGTATTTAGATATAGGAAAGTCTTTTGCGATTAAAGATTGATTCTGCTCCTTTATTTTCTGATTTTTATTGCTATTGACTATATATAAGCTGTGAGTTAGTCAGACTAAGGGCGAAAGTTGTTACAGCGATAAACAAAACCCTTCAAGCCGGCAAGCCAGCAGAGTTGATTTAATCACTTGATTTACCTTCACGTACTCTTCAACACAATACAATATGTTTTTCAAAACTAGTCAATGAGTAACAAAACTCAATAAGCTAATACATTGCATTTTGGCATTGTTCACCTTACTTGTTGTAAAGCTTTCAAAACACTTGTGAAGTGCTCCTGCTAGTAAGGGGCAGCTTACATGAACCCAGGTTCGCTGCTAACTGAATCCGGGTCAGAACGCGATCCCTGGCTACGAAAAGGTTTTATTTATACGGATCCGGGTTCTCTGTGATGCAAAGCATTTTTGGCTGGGAGCTGACCTGGGTCAGCTTTGTTTTTACATTAACTGATAAGTCAAAAGACTGGTGTCGCACTCTCATTAAATTTCTTGATTTTTATTTCCATTTCTGCTTTATAATTGCTTCATTACATCGACAACTTGCAATATCATTCGGCGACTAGGACACTAAAATTAACTCACTTTGCTTTATAGCGGCTGCACATATCGCACCACGAGAATATATTTTGAAGCTATCTTGAAGATTCATAATTCACCACCACTTAATTACATGCATGGGCACGGGTTAAGTGCATGGATCCGTGTTTACATGGAAAAGGTTTGTCAAATTTCAGCCTATCGAGGCGGTCAACCCGGGTATAGAAACGGGTTCATGTAAACACTTACAGTCGTTTGACTGGAGAGTGGTAGAACCGGGCTGTCGACTTGGGGCCCGGGTTGGCAGCCAACCCGGGGTTCATGTAAACCGGGCCCTAAGTAAAGCACGAGTTATATAAATCCATTCAGCTCAACTGAATAATTTAATCATCGCTTTATATATTTTCAAGACAACGTGTAATGTTATTTTCATTATATGGACAAACTGAAGTAACTAGAATAAAGCTTTAAAAGTTTAACATTAATTAAATTGCCATGCGTAGCAATATATCTTACAAGAACATACATAAATGGTTACACATAACTAAAACTGAACAAAACCACAGACAAATGTTTTTATTTTGTTTAAAATTTTCACCAAATCTTCTTTTGAAACCTCAAGTCTCAACGAAAACCCGAGGAGCCGCCATATTTTTGCAGAAACAAGCACCAAGAAACAGGCGGGAAAATATTGCTTGGGACACGCGCGCGTTCATCCGGGACATTTGGTACATAACTTTTCATATCTTTACTTATCAAATTATGAAAAATACGACTGTTTTAGTTTCGGGTAAAACACCATTATCCATTTAGTAAAATCTAAAAATGGATAATTATCAATTATAAAGTTCTGTCAACATGAAGAAACCTGAAACAAAAAGGGTGAAAAAGAATTTGCTCGGGGAGGGTCAGATTCTTATCATAAAAAGTTCATCAGAAAACCGTCGTATCACTTCAAGCACATTTCCTTTTATCTTTTCCTCGTGAACCTTACCCATTTTCAAGACTTACAAGTAGAACAACATGCACTCGGTTCATAAACCTGGATTTTTGCAAGTTTCCGACTAATAAAATTCACTTCCGTCTTTTTATGTGCTTCAGTTTTTATAAATCCGTTCCAGGATGGAGGAAGTCCAAACACTACAACTTATTTGGTAAAAACTTTTAAAAAAACTCCGTCTCTTCCCTCTATGAATAGAAATGACATTCCCTCTCTAAGTGAGGGTTGTTCTTTTTCAACATGTAGGCTTCTTTAAATTTTTAATTGAATAATCGAGAAAGACAGATTGTAATTTTCGCTCTAACTGAAGATGAGATCGATGATCGATTGAAATATGTCTGTCTTATAAAATATAAAAAGTTGTTCTGTTTCTTAAATGAATTTGATTCTCTGATTGCTTTTTTATTGAAGATTACAGACTATATCTAGTGCAGTAAAGACTGAGAAATATTCCAAGTTTGGAGAGATGTCTTTCCTGTAAATTATCTGCTACGAAAACTAAATTCTAAATCTGTTATACAGATTTATGAAGTAAACGTCAAACGCGTTCTTTATCGAAAACTATTGGCGGCGAAACTTTACATTTAGTTTGAAATTATGTTGGTCCCGTTACCACACGGCCTTGCTGGTAATAGTATTGTTTGTAGAGACTATTATATGCTTCGTCTGTTTCGCCAATGGGTGACAGTAAAAGTTTGTCAATATTAATTGTTTCCGAGTGCGTTAGTGTAGGAAATTGATGATAAAATTTATCTATGAAAAATTATTTGGAAAGCGATGGATAAAGGCGGAGTTTTCTTAATTTTGCTGTTAATACCACTGTATTCAGGTAAGATGACAAGATAAGAAAAAAAGTGAACAGATTTAGTTCATGGGCGACTGAGGAAATTTAGACTTGGTTAATAATAAAATATCCTTAGTAAAAAGTTAAACAGATTTTTCATTTATTTTTTAACTCAAATATAACTTGAAATAATCAATAATTTTTACAATACTTTCAAAAGAAATAGCAAATGCTAAACTCTGTGAGCACTTTTCAATGGAAAAACACTCAAGAAAACTCTGAGCATGTGATGTGGTTTGAACCCACGACCTGCCTAGCGCAGTGCGGTCAATCTATCCAATGAGCTATAAAGATTCTTATGAGAGCGAGGTTATTTGTTACGTTCTTATCGACTTGCATATTGTTGCTTCAAGAAAAAAAGATTACAAAATGTAGTATTAATTTCAAACTAGTCTTTTAAAGATGCTAGTACAGACTGTTAAACTTTCCTAATTTTGAAACAGCGTTTAACAAGAAATGTACATTGAATAACAATATGACGTCGGCATTATGCAGGCATTCAGTACTTTTACTGGTTTATTTGTCTTTGCTATTTAGGTTTGTATTCTCACTGCTATCAGGTTCGGCATTTGTTTTATGATAAAGGATATTTTTTTGTAGGATTTTTCAAAAGCTAGCCACCTAAACAGCGACTACGGTTTTAGCCCGAAGACCGCTTGCCACATGTATTTTTTTCGAATCCTTCCCCAAAGAAACGCAAAAGCGACAAATCTTAAGAATCTGGATTCAGATTAACCCACTGGATTTTACCAAAAAAAGGAAAAATGCCTTTTTGGATTCAGAATCCAAATTAGGATTTTTCCCTGCACCCTTAGTTTGACTTAATTTAGTTGAGTCAGTTTTAAGTTTCAATTTAGCAAGGATAAATAACAAGTTTTCCAACGGGTTTTTATGCTCTACATGCTAGACCACACTGACGAGTCCCAAATAGTCCAAATAGGACGAAACAACCTGTCTGACGTCCCGAAACCTAGTTCCGCTGTCCCTGACAAAAAAATGGTCTTGGGTAAAAATTGCCAATATTATAGAGCATATTTTTTTAAATGAAACAATAGTTATATAATATTAAAGACATGCAAGGAGAAACTCGAAAAAAATCTGAGATCCCGATCGAAGGGATTGGAACCTACGACCCTCCGTGTTCTAGTCGGATGCTCTAACCACTGAGCTACTGGAGGCTCTATGGCGAGCAAGGGTCGTTACGACCAAAACAACTTACACGTTTGCTTTATCAAGTCCTATTATGAATTCTTTGCCCCGATTATCTATTATTGACCCAAGCAGTTTTCTTGCCAAGTTTAACACTTACCAATTTCAATTTCATCATTTCTACATTACGATTACGTTTATATGCAATCTAAAAATCCCAACTCCGCATTTCATACTTCAGTCCGTGTTTTATACAAAGTCTGCAGTGCAAGTGCACATCTTATACCTCCTAGTCCGGATTTTACACTCAGTCCGTGGTCCTAGTCCCTATTTTATACTGAAGGACCAATAAAGAATATTATATTTTTAGGCCGGAGTAAACGCACAGGTAACAGTTAAGACTGATACTGTTGACCGGCAGGTTGGCACAGATGGAAGGATTTCTACCTTCAAACCATAAAGTTTGATCTTAGCTCTGCTAATTAAGCTTTGAATCTTTGTGTTGTCTTCTTTTTCTACCAAAACTAACTCAGCTTTCCATCCTTCCGTGGTCGATTCTTGAAAACAGGAGATCTGTAAATGAGTACTAGCTTCTGCAGAGAGCTAACCGGCGAAGTGCTGTTGTCGTCCAGGGTAAGTCAAATAAAAATCTAAACAGGCGTCAACTATACAGTATATGCTGCTAATAACAAATAACAAAACAATTACTGTTCTCATACTCCTGCTCAGCACTGTAGAGACCGGAGACTGATGCCAGCTCCAGGGGCACTGATTGGCTCCTAGGGGATTTAGTTTGCTTTAGCGAACAAGACCGGCTGATAAATTAGCAAAATCTTTGGATATTTTATCAGAACTACCTTTCTGAGTGATGCAAGCTTCAAATATTTTTGATTTTGAAAAAGAGCAGCCAACATGAAAAGTCGTCAGAGGGGTCGATCTCTCGCTGATGCTCGGTATACGTTCAATTAAGATTGAGCAGCAAAAATAGTTGTTTCAACTCGGTTTGTACTTACTTCCGTTTTATTGATTGTTCCATCATTGTTGTAATCCCATTCGCGAAATGTTTCTGGAGTAGTCGGCTCAATCTTAATCTGTGTCTCGGGATCAACCACCTCACTGCGCTCTAAACCAGCTGTTTTTGCCTGTTTCATAATCAGATTCGCTTCCTTCGCTGGTAAAAAATCAGGAATTTCTACAAACCGTAAAAAGGTTGCTTTTGGTTAAACAACATCTAAACCTGACTGCCGTGAGCAAAGATGATGGTGATCAGATTTTATGTTACTGTATATAAAATCAAATGTTTGAAAGATTGGTGATTGAGTTACATACCAAAGATTGGTGATTGTGTTACATACCAAAGATTGGTGGCTGTAGACTTAGAGTCTTGATCTGGTAAAATTTCCCTGGTTCCAGTTCCTCCTCTGAAATGTGACCTACCTTGTAATGAATGCATTGTCAAGATTTAAACACTCGCACAAGTATCTTTACTTAGACAACTGTTTCTGCATTTTTTAAAACTCTTTTACATATCAGTGATTTCATTACTTCCTCTCTAAACTAAATTAACTCGTTATATCTAGTTTACTTTCATCTTGCATACTGTACTATTACTGTTTTAACAATTTTCAAAATTTAAACTAAGAAATCGCTGCACATTTTATACATTACCTTTCTGAATATAAATCATTTTGAGTTATCCCTGGCGAGGATCCCAAACATCAACTTGATGATTTTGAAAACATTAATATTGTTGAAAGTGGCCAGCGTGATTTGTGTTTTAACGTTATTGGTGAATCAGTAAGTCGACGAACCTTGATTTCATGGAAACGTTGAAATTGAATTCAACCACGTTCTAATTTGTGCCCTCGTTTAGACCTGATGTGGGTTGCAGAGCGGCGCCAAAATGAAGAGAGGAAAGAAAAAGTCTACCATGTTCTTTCAATACGTCTTCTCCTCCTTCTCGCTTGTGCCGCAATGCCAGGAAGTTCTCCTGGTTAATCAAACTTCAAGTGATATTAATTTTTTCAAAAGGACAAACTTCTTCTGCAGCTTAAGTTTGTTCTTACAACGCGTAGTTAAACTGAATTCGAAATTGAAACTTCATGATCATTGCCGTACACGCTTTTTTCTATGAGAACAACTTTATAAGAACGAGGCTCAGATTGGCTGAAAATTAAGAACAAGTTTAAAGAACAAGCTCAGGTTGAAGCTGAAAACTGTTAAAGTATTTCTAGTTGAAAATTTACTGATTTTCGTAATATACGATCGCAATGTACACAGTAACAACACAAAAGCATTGTTTCCCATTTATCATTATATCTACTATTGTCTCAAATGATACATGAATGCAGACGATCAGCACTGTTTTTCAATTTCTTGATTTCTCATCATTTTAAACCGCTCACAGAAATAAGAAGAAATGAAGAGCAATGAGCCTCGGCAAAATTTACTGGTTCTTAATAATCTTGTCAAAAAGAATACGTGTAATTGTTGTAAGGAGCTGGTAGCGGTATTTTATCGAGGTTCGCCTTGCGTTGTTTGGGTTCCTTGTGGTACTTACAGCCATGATCATCAAAATTTTAATCCTGATTTGACAAGCGCATTCGGTACCTTTTCTCCGATAGTTCAAGTTGTTCAAACAGCCTTTCAGTGCGATCCAACGATGCATAACCACGCAATTAATAAAGCTTACATATTTGAAAGTAATTTATGCTCAATGACAACGACTTTTGATGCTGGAACTAATAATTATTTCGGTTTTTTTTCTGTAACATAATTCCCTATGATAAATGAAAGCAAGTTTTTCTTTCTAAACGCTGAACACATTTGTCATCTTGGGGATATGCACACGTTAAATGACGTTGACTAGCCCAGTTTGCCACGTGGAACCGAAGAGTGACAATTAGTTTGTTAACAATGAAAACACACAAGTACAATTCGTTTAATCTAATAAACATGTTTATCTTTTGACCAGTACAACAAATACTGGCGAAATATATGAGGAGACTTCTAGCTTTTAAGATAAAAACGTAAAATATACATTTCCAGTAAAATACATGCTCTACAAAAATGTCTATTATCATACAAGGTAAATATTATATTCCATTAATCTGAATTTTGTAAAATGTTTTAAAGATTCTCACAAATCTAGTTTAAATCTATATCTTATTTTTGTTTTTAGACAATAAAGTAGTTTGAGTTGGGACACTATTATAAATTCAAATTTATGTCGCGTATAGAGTTGTGGTAGGTTCTTACAAAATATTAATATCGGTCACAAAAACTGATAGCAATTGTTGTTATGACGTACACAAATGAGTTAGTAAAAAAATTCCAAGTCGATCGTAAAACCTAAATTATCATGGACATTACGAACCTTCACTCCGTTTCGTCGTGGTAAGAGATTGAAATTCATGAAGTCAGAAACGTTTGAAGTGGTGGTCTTTGAGTTGATGGTTGTCTTGTCAAGCGACTGATCGCTGTTCTGCTTCACGTATAAACACAGAGCCAGCAGCGCTGCTACAACAGCCATTGATATTGCCGCTGTGCTGTACGACGAAACAACTGAGTTCTGTTTCTTTCTTTGTGGCTTGGCTTTCAATTTTCTTTCCTTGCCATTCTTTTTATCTGGTTTTGGAGGAGCCATACTTGTCGGTGAACATAAATTATGACGACACTAGAATAATACAGACACACTTTTATGTATAGTTCAATTATTAAATGTCATTAGAACATTTGAATGAAAATCTGTTGATTCAGAGAAAGGGATGAATAATTTAAATAATTATCAGTGCTCCTCTCGTGTTTAATAAGTCTAGCATGCACCATGAACAATATACACTTAAAATAAAAATAAAATGAAAAATCTGATTCTTCTTGAATTTTACTCATCTATCATTATGAGTTTATTGAATTCATACATTTTGTGTTTTGATTAAATAATTATCTAGTTTGTAAATGAATTAACGATTCCAGAAAAATACAAAATTATTAAGGTAAAAATTGGCTGTTTTTGTCACGTCATGAGTTTTCGATGAGCTCGACATTAAGAGGGGCAATTTCATCAAAAGCATTTTATTAAATGAATTTTTTTTTATTTCAATCATCTTACAAAGACCTTTTTACAAATTTTAATTATTTTTTTCACTTGAGATTTTATTGTTTCAAACCGATTCTTGACCTGCAACTTTCCAAATTTTCTCAGCTTTCCACCAGGTACCTGTGACTACCCCACCGCCTTTACCCAATCAACGCTTGTTGTTCGGATTACAAGCCATGCAACTCATGCTGCTGTATTATGGGATACTAAACCGTTTTTCAAACACTTTAAACTCTATCAACGTTCGAACAAACAGTGAAAGTAAAGGACTGTTTGTCAATCTATGGCCGGATATAGAAAAAGAACAATTGTAATACTTGTTATCCTCTCTAACTGCGTTTCTCTGACTTTAATGGAAACTGCAGAGAAAATTTCCACAAAAACCAGTTCCAGCTGTAGCAAAAAGAACAGGTACGGATTAGTGGTTGAACAAAAAACCAATCGATTCAAAGATCAAGACCGGAACAGCGGTAATCTTCATCGAACAACTGTGTCTAAAAAGATTCTAGGTTCATCTTTGCTATCTGAACACACTGCTCATGCGAAAACTACTCCACATAACGTTATAGAAACACAAACTGAAGATGTGAACAGCACTCCGATCACAAGGCTGCGAGATAAGGTTTACGATGAGACAAAGTCGAGTGGTAATAGTAAAACGAATGATCAATGGTTGGGCCTTCAAGTGCCATTTGTTGACGGAGTGAAGGTACACGTGCATGTTAGAAATATTTTCTCCATTACATTCGTACTCCAGTAATAACAAATTCCCATTGATAATGAAGTAGTCCGATATAAGAGCAGCCCATTTCAACATTAAAACAAAAATATATTTAGCGTTTTTGTCTTTTTAGAACAAAGATACTTTAAAAAAAACCCTCAGGTTCAGACTCAAGAAAACTTTCTTTATTTCGGTCAAACTTTTTCAAATTTTAAAATTATCGTTGTTCATTTATAACATAAAGATGTAAGCTGATGACGCAGATTATAAACCATGACGTCAGAAGGAGTCGCTATGACACGAGTTGACGAGTGAACTTACTCGAGTTCGCAGGTTTTGTATTTTAAGGTTTTTCACTTCAAATGAATTATCCTTGCTTTAATAATAAAAACAAATTTTTTGATCACAACCTATCTGGATATCTTGAGATTAGTTTATTTTCATTTTTTATAATCGACAAGCTCGCACAAAATAGCTATAGCCACTGCCAATCTGTTCAGTCGTTGCATTAGTCAACGGAAGATTAAATTAGAAAATTATTTCAGTATCTATTTGATTTTGTCTTGCTTTCGAAATGTCTAAACTTTGTTTCTGGATAAAACTAGAACCAGTTCAGTAATACAAAAATATTCCCTCCCCCCTCCCCCTCTCACTGTTGTTGATAGTAAAAATGAATTACCCCTCGAATTCTTTTGCCTGTCCCTTGGAGAATGTAAATATCTAACAACATTTAGTAGGGGGGAGGGGGGACTCTATATTTTCAAGGCTGTCTAAGATAACCAGAAAAGTTTGCTTTTGATCGATCTGTTCAAATGTTTT
>JAPEIX020052415.1:0-11425 GCA_026122405.2 Zoanthus sansibaricus | reverse complement strand
TCAGGCCTTTATTGTTGACGCGACTTGGTCAATAGGAGACTGAGTGAGTGAAACTTTTCCGTTCAGTCCGGTTTTCATGGGGCATTTTGTGCATGGTAAAAGTAAAAATACTTGTCTTCATGATGATATGAGTCATGTAGTACAACAATAAAACTGTCAAGAGAAATCAACCTTTAAAATAACCTGAGATTTGGACTAAGTTCATTTATTAAAAAGTGTCAATCTGAGAATGATTGTAAAGACCAACAGTTTCCTCGGGATTAAAGCTGCATGCAGACATACTTTGTATCTTTGTATTTAAAGAATCAGATAAAAGAGACATACTAACAAAGAGATACATAAAGATTTACCGCAGCCATGTTGAACATATGCGCCGGTTGACAAAGGTTTATAAAGTAGGTAATTACTTTTCAGCAACTTGTCAAGTTGATTTAGTTTTTTTAGCTAAATGTTATAATTTTTCATTTTCTTACCAACTTCTATATCTGAAAAGATAGTGTTACTTACTGATCGAAAGATACCATGTTGAATCTGTGTTTAACAAATGTTTGAATACTATAGTTAGAAAATATAAGGGGCCAACAAAACTGCCATGTTTTTATTTTTTGGTTTCAACGACAGAATATTATTTTTTAGAGTTTTACGAAAAGCAAGAAAATGATATTTATAGATGGAGTTGCCCGAAAACTCTGATGTTGAACCTTCTACTTCTAACGAGGAAAGTCAACAACGATGTAGCTTTTTTTTACTTGCAAAATGCTCATTTTTCATTAGCTTAAAGGCTTTGTAACTTTATTTTTTATTTCGCTATTGAATATCAAGTGCTTTACAGCCAGGTAACGCGCGCAGCTTAATACTACTTGATGTGAAAACCCAGTAACAGGCTATAACACTTTTCTTTATCTTATATTTTCCCCATTTCAAATTAAAACTAAAAATGGTTTCTTTTTATATAGGGCAATAAAAGCAACACAATCAGAAAGAAACATTTTATTGGGGTTAATTACAAAAGTCAGTTTCCGGTGGATTTTGAATACTTGAGCAATAATGCATTTTTATGATAAAAATTCAGCTTTTTCTGTCCAGACATTACCTTTTGCCGCCCTGTTAGCGGCTAGGTGAGAAATGTGATTTTTTTTTAAAAAAAACAGCAGTGGCTTTAAGGCTAGTTAGAGCAAAATTAAATTTTATCAATGACATTTCGGCCCTGCTAGTTGCAAGTTTAGGAAAAGAAAAATCACAGAATTATTTTATAAAAGTTAAGATTGATGTACTGTCAAGTAAAGAGTTTTAGAGAATCATTTTATAAAAATTGAATTATAAAAAAACACAAAACACGCAAACTGCTGGGAATATTTAGTTTTTCTTTGGCAACCAGAAATATTTTGCTAGTGCAATTTCTATAATGAGAAGTTTACTCACCGTCTGACTACCAATCGGTCTGGTCAGCATACACTGAATTACAAGTTTGAATTAAGCAATGAATTTTTTTTAAAAAAACATAAAAAGTAAAAGATAATATATGTGATTAAAACAAATTCCAGTGTTAGCATTGTCAAATCAACTTAATGCGCATCTTTTGCGAGAAAAAAAACTAAAGCAAGAAATTAGCTGACACAAAATCAGTCACAAATAAAGAATACAAATTATAGAAATTGACTTAATGACTAACTTCGCATCTGAACCACGAAGATATATGTTAGGTATTTATCAATTTATCATATTAGATAAAATATTTTTCCCGATTGTGCATTTTCAACTGATTTTGATATTTTCTTTGTTTTGGCTTTTATATAGCATGTTATGACTGACACAGACAAAATATTCATATCCAAAGATTACCAAACTTCTGTTACTATTCATATCTGTTGAAGAGTCATTCTCTGCTAAAGTTTTGCATCAAGTAATAACATACAATATCCAACAAACTCGACTTGGTTTGGGCGAATATGGTAAAACTATTTTAGCTAATTCTATTCACAAGTTTTATGGCAAAATAGATTTATATTTGTATTACTGTAGAGTAAACCTTGACATTTTATAGTTTGGACGCCTTAGAAAGGGTGGAGCAATCTAAATATACCGTACTATTCCGAACTCAATAATCACTTAACTCCAGGATTTCAATAATAATCACAAATTACAAAGTAAAAAAGAAACTTCAAAAGCAAAAGCATCTATTTTAGTATTCAAGATATTTCTTGTAGCTGATTGAAAACTTAAATCTAGTTTAGTAGTTAACTGATCATCTCATTGTATAAATACGGGAATATTTTCTATAAAACTTTGATAATAGTTGAGATCCTATTGAGTTGTGGAGTAGTATGGTTTGGGATGCAAAGTTTAATCCCGTTTTTTGTCGTTTTGTATTTAAATTTAAAAGGTACGAAGTAAGCTTTTTGACATCTGAGACTTTGAATGGATTCTTATGAGTTTTTACTTGATCTCCATAACAACAAACCACTACCGAGAGAACTTATTAAATAAGGCATATTAAATACTCAAAAAAGTTCTTTTTCTCTATGCATTCAATTTTTGTTACGGTTAGTGTTCATCTCAAATTATCTGGCGAAAATGAAATCTTTAACCTATATAATATTTTGGTTTATTTTACACAAGTTGCTTAAACATGTTAGTACATCGTTATATTCAAGTCAAGTCGAAGACTAAACAAAAACCCTTTTTTTGTGGTTTGAAATATAAGAAATTTCTACCAAAGAATGTTCAATTCAAAACAATTAACAGTTCAATTTACTTCTATGCAAACTGCCAACAAGGTTTCGTTTCTCTTATCGCAGTTAATGAATGGTTGGCACGGCGTAACACTTATATCTCTGTAGCAACTAAAGTTTACCCCTTGCATTTAGTAAATTTTGGTTGTAATTGGAAGTGACAAATGAGCAAAACGTACTGAATAACAAAACATAGAAGAAATTATTTCTATATGCAACATCAAGGTTTCTCTCAGACTAAGAAAAATTGTAAGTTGCACTAAAAATTGATTTAGGTAAATTTGTTGAGATAGTTACTCCATGTGTAATGATGAACTAAATCTTCACAAAGAATAAATAAAATCTTGCTTATTACAAAGATTGTATATATCGAATCTTAAAACAAAACGTTTTTAATCAATTTGTTCTTTTTGGAGCTAGTTTAACTTTATACAAAACGTTTATTTTGGTTCACACCTCAATTCAAATGAAAATATGAGAACACAATCTTGAATATAAATGTTTTCAGTACTGAAATTATTTTTTCGACAAAATCTTTACAAGCAATTTTTTTTTTCATTATGTAAGAAAAATGGCACAAACGCTTTGGGGAGTTTAAGCTAAACCCTTCAGTAGATGTTGTGTTGTGTGCTATTTTATTTTATTTTCTGTCTTTTTTTTGTGGGAGTTGGGAAGGTGGGTTATATTTTTGCCGTGTGAAGCTACTTTAAATCAATTCTCGGCTATTTTGCCTTATCGTATAATTTTAAACATAGTAAAAATTTTAACCTGCTCACTTTTCGTCTTCTTCATTATCAAAATACCAGCAGGTTATGTGCTACGCGCTACCTTCAGCAATAATTCAGCAAATTTTGAAATTTATCATGAATAGGTTTGGGTCAATGGGTTAAAATTTGAGACTCAGTTCCAATTTCTTACATGTTTGAAATAATCATTTTTCATTTCTTAAGCAAACGTAATTGTGCTTTGAAAGATTTTAAGTAATAAGAAACTGGTTGAAAAGCATTACCTACTTAACATTTTTAATGCTTTCTAAATGTTCAAAGTCAGCTTTAAGTTATTAAAACAGAACAATGTACGGAAATTATTTTTGTATATGAAAGATTATAAACTGTTAAAAAGGAACATTCAATATAGGATTCTCAAGAACGCTAAAATAAACTCTTATAACTCTTAAAGTTACAACTTCCTTTGAAGTAAATACGGATATTGCTGAAGTGTTAGTGTTTTG
This sequence comes from Zoanthus sansibaricus, assembly GCA_026122405.2. Taxonomy (NCBI): domain Eukaryota; kingdom Metazoa; phylum Cnidaria; class Anthozoa; order Zoantharia; family Zoanthidae; genus Zoanthus; species Zoanthus sansibaricus. Next base: position 7,462 of record JAPEIX020052415.1, on the reverse strand, counting down.
AGTACAACTTAACTTGAATTGCGTACACACGCAAACGTTCTTACACCTCAGCACAAGCTTACTGTCACTAATCGTGGTACATCTAAGAGAGACATTGAAAAAACCACCATAGAGATTGCTTTACCTACTAGCTATGGCTTCACAGCTCTCTTATAGTATATCAGAAAGCCGCATTAGTATCGCAGGCTTTTCTTTTGCTACAGCTCATAAAAAGTTGAGTATGCATAACAAAGAATATTCTTCATATTGTTGTTGCTCTTAATAATTCCAGTGCAACTTAGTTATCACCCGTACTTTTAAGCTATGAATACAGACGAAGAGCAACCGCTTGGTTTCAATTTAATTTATAACAAAAAGACAAGACAAATCTGAGTGTGTTTGGGTGATTCTTCACAAAGTTGATTTGACAAGCATGGTTTTCAACCTTATACGTACTAACTGTGTCCTAACTAAAATTTTTGCTTTTCCCTATTTGAAAAATTTTAGTTAATTTTTTTGAAAAAGTGTTATCAAAACAAACAGATTTATTTAAACACCCAATCCCGATATATAGAAGCGACATCTGCTTTTATTGAAAATAAATAAAATTGCTGATTGGTTTGAAATTTACCGGCCTGGTATTTCAGCACTAGTTTTAAAGAATTTGATAAAAAAATATAAAGTTTTGTATTTAGATTTTGTTGAAAACCAAAAAAAACTATTAAATGTTTAAGAGCTAGGACCTTATCTTGGCAGAAAAAACATGTTGAAAAAGAACCGCAGAACAAAAAAATTGTTTTCTTCTAAACTGCAGTCTGCCAAGTGTAAGATAAACTTTGCTAAAAGCAACTGTTAAGTGTTTTTTCAAAACAGAAATAATTGACTAGGAAATTGGTTTATATTCCCAAAACAAATCTGTCTATTATACTGTTGATATATTACCGCAGTTGTCGGCATATCGTTTGTAAAACCAAAAGCAAATGAATAGTCGGCAATGTTTACCTATTTTGTTCCAAGGAAGACATTTAAAATTAGTTAAACGAAACATTTCTAACACAAACGAGAATTGTTTCATCAGATTTTAACTTTCAATCGATAGGTATAAAACTTTCATTTAAAGTAGGGGGCTTTAGAGGATTTGCTCAGAAACAACTTAGCATCAAGTTTTCAATGACTTAAACACCAAGCTGGCTATAAGGTCGCTGAACAATCAGCAATGTTTATTCAGCTAGACAGCTGTCGCATTTACGAAAGAATGACTTTAATAAGATATATCTTCCGTCGACGTGACTTTGTGTCTAGATTGTTTCATCAGTTCTATGCTTTCTGCTTTAAACAGAAAGTATAGAAATGAAACAATCTACTATATCTTAAAATGCACTATTCGTTTCCTGCTCTTTTTCAAAGAAAAAAGACTATTACAAAAGCTTTCTCTAACTTATAAAATTTAAATTTGAATATCAATTCGCTCCTCAGAAATGTTTAACTGTGTGCAATGCACGCCAATTTTGTCGCATTTCGATCTAAATGAAAATGGTTTCACTTTGAAATACTGAAGGTCTTTCAAAAACTGTTCACTGATCTTAGCCGTGTTTATAATACTTTGTTAATCCCCCGAAATATTTGAAGAGCCACTGTATCCAAATGTAAACTTAAATAATTTTTAAATAAATGCAATTAGAATTTTGTTTCTTGGGCGTTATCTTATAGTTACCGAATCACTATAGGGACTTAAGAAGGTCAAATGTAATGGCAGTCATTAAAAGAATAAGAGGTTAGGAATGAATTAGCCGATCCAAATGTCACCATAATAGTTTAAACCAATGTTCGCAGCTTCTTCACTTCAATAACTCAACAAATCGTGGCTTTGTCATTGCGAACCCCATAAGGACATTGTGTTAAAATTATCAACAACAAAATGTTTTGAGCTTGAAATAAGTGGGCTTTTGTTAACTTAAGAATGACCATTTGCCGCATGGAATAAAACAAGAACAATAGACGGTGTACTCAAAGGAAGACTGCATCGTGTCGGTACACTTTGCTTCACAGCTTTGAGCGGGGCTATGATATTAAACTTCAGAGAATCGATTATACAGTCGCCGAACTAAGCACCAGACTTAAGAGGGTGCATGGACAGTATCTGGCAGGCGTATTGACAATCTTAAAAGGGTGCCAATTGGATTTTTCTTGTCTGAGTACCAAACTCTGCGGGGGTCAGTGACCTTTAAATATAATAATCTGCTGTCTTAACACTTTGTCATTTTACAAATTGGCATCCCTCTACAAAGCAAGGAATACTTTTTTTATGCAAAATTATGTTGCTTTACATATGACACTTACCTACGAATACAGCACGAGATTGTCAATTTTAATAACATAAGCACTTCAAGTATTACCCTTAATTAAGATTATTGCACGAGCTGATAATATATTACGAGACTTTGCCCGTACAAAGAAAGCAGTTGATTAAAAATATGTACGGTAAAACTGTTTTAAAACGCCGCCAAAGATAATTTAGACCGTGGAAGGAAAGACATATTTATCTCGTAGGAGTTAAATAGTTGAACTCAACGCATTACTCTTGGATTATTCTGTAGTATTTCTTACTATTTCACACTATGTAGAAAATATTTGGTTTAGAGAGAGCTCCAATAATTATTAATAAACCCTGAGTAAAGAATGTCTTATTACGGTGCTATTTGATTGGTCAATCACTTTGCACAAGTCAAAGGAAGTTTCAATTGTGTTTATTGCCGGGTTTTGCGACCTGTGCTTTTCTATTAATTTCGGCAATCTAAGGCAAGTGATTGGCTCTCATGTCGGGATTTAAATATCTATAGTTAATTACTTTTCTGACATATCGGAATAAGGTGTGATTTTTATTCATTGACACTAATTAGGGGACGTGGGTAAAAGGCGGAACATTATAATTCTGTTCGTAGACGCTCAGGCCTGTAATAGTTTATTAGTGGCTGCTTCTCTAAACATCACTTAAGCGTTTGTCCTCATCCAACAACAGAGTACAGGAACCGACTATGCACAACGAGGAGAAAAAACTAACTTCCTTTTCTGTAAACCATTTGCTCCAAGCAGCAGAAGGAACTACGATGTCAGTTGAGGGCGATAGAAACACAGAGAGCACAAACAACGAAAGTTCGGACAGTGAAAAGGTCAAAATAATTTTGGAAGAAGCGGATTTATGGAGAAGATTTAAGGCATTAACTAACGAAATGATTGTAACTAAAAATGGAAGGTAAGAGGTAATCAGAAAATTAGCTCTTGAAACAGCAATTTTTCGTCAATATTTTAACTAGATTACAAAACCACCGATTCTAGTCTTAATACCGGTGTTTTTCTTTCTAACCGTTAGACGGATGTTCCCAGTTCTAAAAGTGAACGTAACTGGCCTTGAACCCAAGGCGATGTACTCTATCTTGCTCGATTTTGTAGCTGTCGATGGCAACCGTTGGAAATATGTGAATGGAGAGTGGGTCTCTGGAGGCAAACCGGAACCCCCGACTCCAAGTTGTGTCTACATTCATCCTGATTCACCAAACTTTGGTGCACACTGGATGAAACAGTCAGTCGCATTTAACAAAGTCAAGTTGACTAACAAGCAGAATGGCGCTGGACAGGTAAGACGCTAGATTCAAAATAAAATATAGTTAGTTATCGGGCAGCTTTTAAACTTGCTAAGCAAAATAAATGTTTCTTCTTTCGATTAAAACAACGCTCTCTACCATTATAAATATATACTATTTATAGTTTTAGCTAGATCATTTAATACATCTTTTCTTTTAGGATTTATCTCTTTTTTATTTGGGTTTCTAAGGAAGCTTTGAATTTGCCAGTTCCATATAATTTGTCAAAATTTTCAAACACGCCATGCTTCAGTTGCTGTCGAAACTCTTTGTTTATCTCTAACGCTTTACACTCCAATTCAATACATTTTTCTCGCAGTGCAATATTATACAAGCAAATTAAGTATTAGTTCCTTCAAAGTTTACAGATTTTCCGGGAATTTAAAGTCTTTATTTATCATTCTAATTGAACCGAGATATGACCTTTTAATTCCAGATTATGCTAAACTCGCTACATAAGTACGAGCCACGACTTCACGTCATCCGTGTTGGTGCCTCGGAAGCCAACCGCACAATTGTCTCCGTTTCCTTTCCAGAAACACAATTCATTGCTGTCACTGCGTATCAGAATGAAGAGGTTTGTCTTTCACTCACTTTTCAACTTAAAGCGCCGTTAAATCAAATGCAGAAAATGAAATAAAAATATTTCTTAATCTCATTTACTTGTAGATTACAAGCTTAAAAATCAAGTACAACCCGTTTGCCAAGGCGTTCCTAGACGCAAAGGAGAGGTGAGTTTTAAGAAATGATAGTATACTTACTTGCACACGTATCTTGGTTTTAAATTTTGTTCTTCTTCATTGCCGCTTTTAAATAGCAAACTAGCAATATTTTGTTTTACGTTTTCAGACAGGACCAGCGTGAAGCTCTAGAGCAAGTGGTCGAAACCCATCCCGGATATTCAACACAGTGTAAGTTCACATCATCGTGATTTGTTATCTTAAGATACGTTTGTAAATCGTGTGTTAGTTCTCGGCACTCTGCGGGTTTTGGAAGATGTCTCCAAATGTCTCCAACAATGGAATGTCTTTCACAGTTTTGTGACGAACTGATTTTGACAGAATCTTTCACAGAGAGGTACAAACAACTTTATGAAGTGTAATCGAAAGTATGTCAAAATTGGCATCTAGCTTATACTGTCACACTGCAAATAACTCAAGTACCAAATTTCACACTGTGTTTGCAAAAACGAACGTTTTACGAATGTTTTATCGTTTGACAATGAAAATTCGTATACGTAAAAGATTTTTAATCTTATGTATTTTCCCTTTAATGACAAACAGGTATAGAAAAGCAAGTCGAGAATGGAATTAACGCAATTAATTTACAAACTTTAACCTTTCAGTTATGTAAAAGATTTATGCAAGATTTAAAAAGGTTTTTCATGTACTTGTGTTTTTAAAAAGCTTTTCGATAACGCCGGCTTTTATTGAATGAAGTTCAATCATGCACCGCCTTAAGTTACCAACTTTAGTTTTCTACTATCACGAATCTCAGTAAGTAATGGACTTTTTCGAGTTTTACTTTGCTTGTGCTTCAGGTGGGTGGTTTTGTCCTGGACCAACGGCAGTGTACCCTCATCATCATCATAGACCATACATTCCTTCATCGCCCTATGAAAGACTTGGAATACGCAGTCACCGCCAGTCACCTTATCCTAACCCATACAAGAGACCCGAGCTAGGCTCAACTGGTATGTTAGCTGATAAATTATAAGACAAAGGATATAAGCAGGGGTATCGAATGGTCTTTGCGAGCAGTTGCGAGCATTGTGTTTATTTTTGCGAGCACGAGTAGTTGTTGAATTTTTTCTGCAATTGAGCACATTTTATCGAGAATCCGAGCAAGGGAGCACCTGTGTAATTTTTGCAAGCAATTCGAGGAAAGGCAAAATGTTGCGAGCACTTTTAGTTTGAATGGTACCATTTTATACCCCTATAAGCGTAACCAAAATAAGAAACCGGGTTTTCTATGTTACAAACTACAACATATAAAACCATAAACAAAAACTCACTTTATTTGTTTTTACTTAACAAGCGAGCTATAAAAAAGTAAAGGCAATGCTTTGCTATAAAAAATGCTGTCAGCTGATAAGACAAGAACTAAAATTCATGAAAGTACTTGAATCTTTACTGAAATTTTATGTTGTCGAAACTTGCGGCAAAAAAAAATAGTTTGTCAACGTTAATCACGTTAATACCAGATAGTCTGATTTGTTGTATTCTCTCAGACTCTCATGAAACGCAACTAGTGCAAGATAAACGTGAATAACGTCTCTTTCATCATATCGTACAAATTCGCAAATGTAATCTATTACCAAACCAAGTAAAAAGTTTCCGCCATTTTTTATTTTTTATCAAAACGATCCATTAAACAGAAGTTTGAAACAAGGAAAAAATTTTTTTTGCATAATCAGCAAATCTTTATATATGCTTTTCTCAAGGTTTACATGGTTTTGCCATTCTTGTTTTGAAAGATTTAACGCCGGAAACGTCCATAGAATGAAATAAAAAACAAGGCAGAACTGATTGAGGGAAGTGCCGATAAAAATAAGTAGTTTGTATAGAATGAAGAAAAAATAAATTAGTTTCTTTCAATATTTTGTTTTTTTTTATGATAAAACTTAGAGGAATTGTACTGCTTTTTGCTTTATACTAACTTCTTGTGCATGCACGAACGGCGAGGCCTGATTTGTTATTACAACAAGAATACAGTTCCTATGATTTAAACGTAAATAAAAAAATTAAAAGGTAAAAACTCCATTAAGATTTTTACGAAAAAAAACGGTTGTACAGGAGTTGATATATATGTTCAACATTTAGACACTGAAATTCTTTAAAATCAGTTTGAAAAGATCAGAAATATTTAAAAATGTGACCTTTTATGCAGTTGAAACTTTTCGTCGAAAGACGGAAGGAAAGAGACAAAATAAATTAAAGCTCCTACTATTCTTTAGAAGTTTGTTCATCTAAAAGGTTTTGGTAGGAATAAGACGAGTTGAAATTCTGTTGAATATTTAAAAGTTAAAACTAACTGAGGTTTGTAAAATTTTTCAATTTGATGTTTGATTATTTTTACTTGATAGTTTACTTTTATTTTTAGACGTTAGATTAGCAAAAGAAAAAAATACCGAAATTAAATTTTTCAACTTTTTTTGCAGCACACACACAGCAGTTTTATACAACAGAAGCGAACCAGTTGTTGATTCCCGCGCCAGCAGCGATAGAAAGTTTACCATCAGCGGGCAGCGTGTCGCTCCCACATTCGCATCACTCTGTTCAAAGCACTCCATATCAGTTGGGAGCTGGACTTAACCTTCCAGTGTATAGTACAAGCTCTAGATCAACTTTTGACGCAGATGTTAACAGGAGAGAAAGTGAAATTGCAAGTCGCTCAAAGTACATTCAAGGGGCAAATGTGGCTTTACATCCGGCTTGGAATACGATCGCTCAACCGTGATTACGATTTTATGCTTTAAAAGACAAGAGTTTGCGACAAGAGAAAAGAAGTAATTCGCTGTTTTAAGAAAAAGCGACCCCTATATTTAAATGAATGACAAAAATGCGGTATTGTTTTGAAAAGCGCCGGCAATGGAGATTAGATACTTCAATGAAGCGACGTGTTGCTTTTCGTTTTTCAACTCCAATAAGTTTTAATTGCACAAAATACCAAACCAATATATTGTAATGACTAAAATGATTTTAATATTTACTGGAACAACGTATTTCGTAAGGACAATTACCAATTAGAAACTGTAAATATAATATGTAAAAAGCGGTTATTTTGTGAAAGTCTGTCGTTTCAAACGAATATAATTATTTCTATTAGATGAATGAAAATTT